>JBBPBX010012572.1:41790-53813 GCA_038048925.1 Garcialebias charrua
CCACAGAGGACTACAGTCCTGCTGCTGATTGGCTCTGGTGGGACTGGTTCTGATGCTGGACTAACATCCTCCTGATCCAGAAGCAAAGTGTTTAGAGAAAACTGTTTGTTTGTTTGTTTGTTTGTTTGTTGTTTATTTCCTGCCTGTTATCAGGAGATGGGATGGGACTCTCGGCTTTGAAGACAAATAAATGGTTTTTATTGTGAAAGAGTTCAAAAGTAAAAACAAACAGGAAGTCACAAACTGGACTAAATGTTCATTTTTATGTTGGACAGCAACACGTTTCAATAAAAAAAAAGCTTCAGTGCGAGTGACATGGTGGTGCAGTGGTTGTTGTCGCGTCACAGTGAGAAAGCTGCAGGTTTGCCCCCCCCTGTCTGTCTGGGTGGAGGAGGTTATGTTCTCCCCGTGCTGCTGGTTTCATCCCAGTACAAAATACAAGCAGGTTGGATAGAATGTCCCAGACTGGTTGTCTCGTCTCTCTGAGTCCCCGTGATGGACTGGAGACCCGTCCACGTTGTCCCCTGTCTGTGACTGCTGGAGGCAGACTCAAGCTGCACTGAGGCCCAATTACAAACTGGATTCCAAAACAGTTGGGACACTAAACAAATTGTGAATAAAAACTGAATGCAATGATGTGGAGCTGACAACATCTAATATTTTATTCAGAATAGAACACAAATCACATATCAAAAGTTTAAACTGAGAGAATGTATCATTTAAAAAAAGTTGGGACAAGTCCATTTTTACCACTGTGTGGCATCCCCCCTTCTTCTTACAACACTCAACAGACGTCTGGGGACAGAGGAGACCAGTTTCTCAAGTTTATTTAGAATTAGAAAGCAGACGCCAGTTTTTATGATTTAAACTGATTAACTGTCTTAACACGTTTAAACAAAAATACTGAAAAGATCATGTTGACCTGTCCTTGGATTAAACCGAGTCCTTTGATTATCAAAATATTGAAAACAATAATGATAATAAAATAAAAGAAGATTATTCTTTTGATTATTTGAATTAGGACATAAATAAAGAGTCTCTTGGTGAGATCATTTGCGTCCTGGATTCAAATGAATGGGATAACAGTGTTCTGTCCTTTACTGAAGGTTTTCAGAGAAAGAGGTGTATCACTAGACCAAACTGATCAGGGGGCACAGTAACTGAAAGCCAAGAGCTCAGGGGCCGGACATCCAGCAGTTATAGTCATTTAGTAAGTTTGTTTTACGGTTTAAAATCTAGTTTTAGTTAAAAATGAACCTATGTGGGCCGAACTGAGCCCAGCTCGGGGCCTGATTTGGCCCCCGGCCCGCCAGTTGAATATCCCTGCACTGTGTTTTCACAGCCTTAAGTGATGATGAAATGATTGTCCAGCAGGACTTCTATGACAGAAGTTGTGTCTTACTGTAGAGATGATCACATCCTAACAGGTTAACTGCAAAACATACAGAATAATGTAATTTATTGATAAAATGTGCCTTAACTACTTGCTCTCTATTTCTCTTTTATTTTGATGTGCTCGTCGTTTCTTTGTCTCTTCTTTCCTCTTCCTCTCTGTTATTGTATGTTCCTCTCCTTCCCGTTCAGATGTTTTTAGTTTATTTTACACTGATCAGTGTTTATCTATTCAGTTTTAATCATCCTGTCGCTTCTGGAAGGAGAGAGAGTTAAAGTGGTTAAAATATCTAAATCCCCTCTCTCTCTCCTCATTTAAGAAAAGTTATGGACTAAACCTTTAATGTTTCGATTTTAAAATAAACAGTACTACATTTGGTCGGTGCTCTAAACACTTTGCTGTCACTGTGCGTCGTTTTACCCAGAATTTATGTAGAACTTACTTCCTAAAACTCTTCAGTCCGTCCATGTGTTGTACTGTACCTCATCGTGTGAATCCTCTTCCTCCTTGGCTTGCTGTTGCTCGTCCAGTTGGTTCCCTGTCCACACGTCAACAGGCCGACGCCCGTCACTATTTTAATCGGAAGACTCGATTAACTTTTTTTTTGTCAATTTTGGTTTCGTAGACTATACAGTAGTATATTGTAGAAATATATATTTTGTTGTTGTTTTTTTAACACTTTTTCTGTTTTTCCTCTCCGCTTTGATAACTCCTCTTCATCTTCCCCGTGTCTGATCTCGCTCGAGCACGCTGCACTTCCTGGATCATGTGACCAAACGGTCCATTTTAGTGCGTAGACGGGGCCGAAGTTCCCGCATTGTGTAGAGTTTTCTTGTTATTGTTTTGATTGTAATCATAAGTATATTTATAATAATAATGCGATATATATTGTCATCGTTGTCATCAACATTTAAAATTCAGGTCTATCTTGTAAATGATTCCCCCAGGCTCAATGGGATTAACCTGTATAAATAAAGGTTGAGTGGATTGTATGTTCCCATACAACGGCAAAATTGTCTATCTGCATTTCACCCATCCACCACCAGGTGGTGCAGTGGGCAGCTATGGAAAGCCCTGAGGATCATTTGGGGTTAGGGTGTGCTGCTCAGAGACACCACGAGACATACTGGGGATCGAACCTGGGACTTTCAGGTCCAGAGTCAGCTGCCCTGCGTCAAACATACAATAATAATGCAGGGGTAATGTTAGGGGGTTGGGCCTCTTTACTGGTTGGGAGCCCCAGGCGGTGAGTCCATGTCTGATCTCAGAACAGTTCTCCACGTTGGTCCAGAGACAGCAGTGGTTCTGGATGGTGTTCACATCTGGCTTATTCTTTGCCTGATAGAGCTTTAATCAGCGTCTGTGGATGAACTGTGTTTACAGACAATGATCTGTGGAAGTGTTCCTGAGCCCAGAACAGAGCCAGACCTGTTATTAATGCAGTGGCCCCTGAGGGCCCGGAGATCACCACCATGACGACCTTCAGCCTCATCCAGAGATTACTACAGATCCTTCTACTGTAATTTGTTGATGAGATTAAGAACTGCAGATGATGGAGATTAAAGTCTTCATAAACTTCCATCAAGCTGTGAAATTGTTCCACCATGTTCATGCTGGTGAACCTCAGCCCATCTTTACTTCTAACTGGTTCAGCTTCTCTAAAATGATTTTTTTTATTATAATAATAATAATAATAATGAATTCAATTTATAATGCACTTTTCATTAATAAAAATCTCACATATCCAGGATATCCAGGATCGCTCAGGCGTTCGGTCACTGAGCAGTTTTTGTGTCTCTGGGTGTGAATATGATCTCAGTTCTCCTCCTTCAGGCTCTGAAGAGGAAACATCGCAAGATAAATGAAGCTTCAGCCGATCACGTTAAACGATCATTTATTGGACTCAAAGTCTAAAATGTATTTAAAGAATAATTATGAGACCAACTTTCTATTTTTCCTACATCAGATGAAACATTTGTCCCTTCATCCATTATCCCGTCTCCTCCCATGATGACGTCGTCACTGTCGTCCAGTCCACAGATCCTTGTCATCCTCCTCCTCGAACGTCAAGGAAACGAGGACGGGGCAGCCATCCCCGGGGAGGGAGGTGCTGTGGGATGAAAAGGCGGGCAGAAAAAATTAGCTGCTGGAGATGAAAGATAAATGAATCCCCTCCGAGTCTCTGGAGGCCCGTGTGTGGCCCCCGTACAAACCTGACCAGGAACCAGTCCTCTGAGAGAACTGCTCGGCGGTCGTCTTTTTTAATGACTGATTTTCTGCACGAGTGAATCCAACAAACACGTCTAAGACCCGAGCTGTAAACAGTTTGACTCGGCCGTTAAAGTCTGGTTTTATTGAAAATGTTTGTTTTGCTCGGTCAGCTCCGGATGGTTCTGTGCTTTGAACGGGTCGTCGCTTTTATTCACTTCGGCGATGGAAAGAAGACGAGACGAAGGGATTCAAATAATAATTATGAGAAGATGAAATTCAAACACTGCTGCAGTTTTATTTTCAGGTCTCGTGGCGCTGGAAGACGCTCAAAGCTTTTCTGTTCGGTTCGCCTTTAAAATAAGTTTCTTAATCCTGATTACCGTATTTTCCGGACTATAAGTCACAGTTTTTTGCCTAATTGGCATGTCCTGCGACTAATAGAGAGGTGAGATGGGTTTATGGATTTTTTCCCATATTTTTAGACCAATTTTTGGCTCAGATATGACCGTTTTTCATTTTGGCAAAAAATGGTGCAGTACCACTTTTGTCCGCTAGGGTACACCGGCCGTTCCCACCTCATGTGTCCGACAGCAGCCTCCGTTGGTCGGACTGACTCTGTCGCTGCCCGGCCTCCTGCTCTGGAGGTAACTACTGTTAGCTGTGTTTGTTAGTAAGATAAGTCAAGAACCATAGGACAGATTTTTATCAAACTTACAGAAAGTAATCACTGTATGGACATTTACAAGTGACTAGCTTTATGAGATGTTTGAGATAAAATTTGATGTTTTATGGGCATAAACGTGTCGCGGCTAGCTTAGTTTTTTTTTTGTGTATATTTTAGCAAATAGCTCATAAACCACTCGGCGGATTTTCTTTAAACTTACAGAAAGTAATTACTGTGTGGCCATTTACAAACTGTTAGCTGTTGGAATTGTTTGAGATAAAATTCAATCTTTTAGCTTCGTAAATGTGCAGCTGTTAGCTCGTTGTTTTTCCGGAGACTATCTAAATAAGTCATGAACTACATAACAGATTTTTATCAAACTTACAGAAAGTAATTACTGGGTGGACATTTACAAACTGTTACCTGTATGAGACATTTGAGCTAAAATTCAATTTATTTATAACTTATTTTCGCAGAGCACGCGACGGTTTGGAAGACGTCAAAGCGAAACAATTTAAATCCAGCAAATTTGACCATTTCGTGACTTTATTAAGGAACTGTTAAGCTCAGGAACTCTTGTGCTATAATGTCAGCTAAGAAATATTTTTTTAAAGCATTTATTTAGCTAAATTTAAAAGAAATAAAGCCGTCCATCCGTGCGCGTGCACATGGCGAAAATACTTTTTTTAATCCAGCTGATTTGACAATTGCGTTCATTTATTAAGGAAAAGTTCAGCTAAGACACATCTTTGCTATAATTTTCAGCAAACAAAATAATTGTTTTTACCGTGTTAATCTTGTAAAGTCCTTCCGTGCGCGTTCACTCCTGTGGCCGCCATTTTCAGCAGGGCAAATGACGCGCTGACGCGTTGCGTAGCGGTGACGCATAATAGATGCGACTTAACTGAAGGTGCGATAGGTTTATGGATTTTTCCAATTTATTGCCAATAATTGGACAAAGCGACTTATAGAAAGGTGCGATTAATCAGGTGGAAAATACGGTACATCTGGAACCAAACCCAGCAAGTTCTTAACTAAATACTGTATTTTAAATTAGTTGCTCGGGTCGGGGGGAGTCTTTACCTCAGGTGGAGTTTAGGTATTGGAGTGTTTTGCCCCTGAGTGACAGCAGGATGCAGGAGATTCATTGATGGATTGGGGCTTTGTCCTCAGTAATGAGGGCGTTGCTTTGGTTGATCAAGGTGAAGAAAGAGTTGAGTCAAAAGGCAAAGTTCTGGATTTATCTGTCTACTTTCCAGCTCTCACCTGTGGTCATGAGGTCTGGATCAGGACCTAAAGAACCAGATCCTGGTTACCAAAGCTGGGCAACGCTAATTAAAAAATTAGTTCCACAATTTCTAAAACGCTTATTAATTTTTTTAGGTCTTTCAAAAGCACAAATGTCATGAAAATTAGGGGAAGCTAATCTAATCCGCTATTTATATATTTCTATATTATATATATATATATATATATATATATATATATATATATATATATATATATATATATATATATATATATATATATATACAGGGAACCCCCGACCTACGAACGAGTTTGGGACCTAAGAACCGTTCGCAGCTCGATCCGTTCGTAGGTAGGGGGTGAAAATTATATTTAAAAAAAAAAATTATTCATTCATTCATTCATTCAACCTTTATTTATCATGCTAACGGAGCGCGCGCACACATTTAAGCATGTAAAGTAGTGTACTGTAATGTTAAACATTGCTATTCACATTTACAGAATAAATAAAAATATATTTTCTTACTTTGAGATGGTCAAAGCCGACATAGGTTGCCATGCGTTGATTGTTTTCGGGCCAAGCAGCGCGGGGGCCGGCAAGCCACCGCAGCTGCTCCAGACCTGTGTTAGCTAGCTGGCTAGCTTCTGCTAGCCAAGCCATGAGCTAGTGTTGGAGCGGCGGCGCGATCAATCTGCAGCTGCTGCTCCAGCCGCTGCTCCAGCCTGAGACGTCCACAGAGCTATTCCAGCTAGTAATTAATCCATATGATGCGATCCTGGTCACCAGTGTTCAAAAGGCCGGCTCCCGTGTTAGCTCCAGTGTTAGCTCTGGAGCTAGCCAGGCCGGAGGTGTAGCCAGGCCGGCCGGAGGTGTTCGCACGGCGGCCTGGCACGATCGGCGATAAATCCGCTGCTGCTTGAGACATCCACAAAGTTCACAGAGACGTTTCCAGCTAGTAATTAATCCATATGAAGCCATCCTGGTCACCAGTCTTCGTCCGGCTCTCGGCAGCTAACCTAAGATGGCGTCCGGTGTTCTACATTAATTTGTGACCGGAGACCCCAGTGACTGAACCTAAAATAGCGTCCGGTGTTCTACATTAATTTGTGACCGTGTAAACTGAAGACCTACTTCCTGTTGCCCAAGATTGCTCAAAAATTGCTCAAAAATGATCAGAAATGATCTTTTTTATCATAATTATTATTTATAAAGCCTTTAAAACAACCAGAGCTGCAACAAAGTGATGTACACATGAAATTAAGAACATTTAAACACAAAAAAAAAAAAAAAAAAAAATTTTTTTTAATTCATATTTTTATTAAATATGATATGTTCGTAGGTCCCGTGGTTCGCAGGTCGATGGGGTCGTAGGTCGGGGGTTACCTGTATATATATATATATATATATATATATATATATATATATATATATATATATATATATATATATATATATATATACAGGTAGTCCCCGATTTACGAGCGCTCTGATCTGCGAGGTTCCAGACTTACGAGCTGCGAATTTTTGGAAAAAACGAAAAAAATACTGAGTTTTCATGTGTTTTTTCACCACAGTTAGTTAGTTAAGCATATGGACACACGTTTCCGATCATTTTTATGCACTCATAAGCAGTTTTTGGATGAAAATAGAGTGTTTGTAGTCGCGCTAGCGAAAACCGTTCCAATTTACGAGCGAAATTCCGGATTTACGAGAGAAATGGCGGCCGTTCCAAATTACGAGATTTCCGGTTTACGAGCGCCTCGTTGTAACGGATCTCGCTCGTAAATCGGGGACTACCTGTATATATATATATATATATATATATATATATATATATATATATATATATATATATATATATATATATATATATATATATATATATATATATATATATATATATATTATATATAGCCGGCAGCGTTATCAATATTTGCACTACACTGCCAACTGAAAAGTAACAAAAATGATCCTAAAAGGATGAAATTACAAAAATCAAAGGATTTATTTAATACTTTACGTACATATATTCTATTCGGCCACGAAATTAACAAAAAATAGAATGATCTTTTAATCCCTAAAACCACGTTTAAATCTCAAATACACGGGTGTGTCGCCACCGCATTTATACATAAAAGTAACCCAAATACATGAAACTAACGACTCGCCGTCGAATGGTCGACACAAAACACACAATAAAATCATCCGGCCACGTTAATTTGGCTTGAAACAGCGGGGTTCTCTACGGATTTATCCATTAGTAACCCAGCACTACCAACAGGCAGACACAGAGTTAGCGTCTATAGGTAGTCAACAGATTTAATGAAAAGTAACTAAAATACATAAAAATAACGACTCACCGTCAAATGGTCGACACAAAACACACAATAAAATCCTCCGGCCGCGTTAATTTGGCTTGAAACAGCGGGGTTCTCTACGGATTTATCCAAGTACCCAGCACAAACAGTAGCCACAGAATTAGCCCCCGAGTTCACCTCTGAGTGACCCGGAAGATGTCAAGATGGAATAGTCCATTTTTAGTAGGGGGATAAAGAAATCGACCGTTTTTTTATTGCGTATTTAATGATCGTTTTCATCGTAACTATAATTATTTTTATGTTAAATGTACATTAACAAGCAGGATCAATGTTAGTGATGTAGGTGACTGCACGGGGCGAGGCGGGGCCGGGGCCACTGCTGAAATGGGACCCCCAGGCATTTACCTACATGGTAGATCAATTAAACAATACATGTTGACAGGGGCGGCCGTGGTGTAGTGGTAATGGCAGTCGTCTCCCGATCGGAAAGTTGGCGGTTCGACTCCCGGGACCCGCACCATGTGTCGTTGTGTCCTTGGGCAAGACACTTAACCCTGAGTTGCTCCCGGTAGGACTGGAAAGCACCTTGCATGGTAGTCTGCCGCCACCGGTTTATGAATGTGTGTAGCATTCAATATATGTGTAGCACTTTGAGATTTTCAGTAATGAAAAGTGCGTTATAAATTGAATTAATTATTATTATTATTATTAGATCCGAGTCTGTTCTCAGCAGGGGCGTGCAGAGCCCACTAAAGGGGCAGTTGCTCAACAAAAAAAAAGGGGCACATCTAACCGCATTTTAGGACAGAATATTAACAAAGTCACATAGCTTTCAGAGTTAAATAAACAATTATAAATTACAAAATTGTGAGATATACTATCAAAGCTTAGGAAAACCTCTACATAGAACATACAACTATCCATCCATCCATCCATTTTCTTCCGCTTATCCGGGGTCGGGTCGCGGGGGTAGCAGCCTAAGTAGGGAGGCCCAGACTTCCCTCTCCCCAGCCACTTGGAGCAGCTCCTCTGGGGGAATCCCAAGGCGTTCCCAGGCCAGCCGAGAAACATAGTCCCTCCAGCGTGTCCTGGGTCTTCCTCTGGGTCTCCTCCCGGTGGGACATGCCCGGAACACCTCACCAGGGAGGCGTCCAGGAGGCATCCTAACCAGATGCCCGAGCCACCTCAACTGGCTCCTCTCGATGTGGAGAAGCAGCGGCTCTACTCCGAGTCCCTCCCGGATGACTGAGCTTCTCACCCTATCTCTAAGGGAGAGTCCAGACACCCTGCGGAGAAAACTCATTTCAGCCGCTTGTATCCGAGATCTCGTTCTTTCGGTCACAACCCAAAGCTCATGACCATAGATGAGGGTGGGAACGTAGATCGATCGGTAAATTGAGAGCTTTGCCTTTTGACTCAGCTCTCTCTTCACCACGACAGACCGGTACAGCGCCCGCTTCACTGCGGACGCTGCACCTATCCGCCTATCGATCTCACGCTCCAGTTTTCCCTCATTCGTGAACAAGACCCCGAGATACTTAAACTCCTCCACTTGGGGCAGGACCTCCTCCCCGACCTGGAGAAGGCATGCTACCCTTTTCCGGCTCAAGACCATGGCCTCGGATTTGGAGGAACTGATCCTCATCCCGGCCGCATCACATTCAGCTGCAAACCGCTCCAGCGAAAGCTGTAGATCACGAACTGATGAAGCCAATAGGACCACATCATCTGCAAAAAACAGAGAAGCGATTCTAAGGCCACCAAAATCCACTCTGGAGTTGCCCCTGGTGAGAGGCGCCGAGCAGGAGTGGGCATACTTGTTGCCCCCCATCTTGGTGCCTGTACGTTGGGGTTCACCCCGGTGAACGAGAGGGTAGCCTCCCTTCGCCTACGTGTGGGGGGACGGGCTCTGACTGTTGTTTGTGCCTATGCGCCAAACGGCAGCGCAGATTACCCACCCTTTTTGGAGTCCTTGGAGGGGGTATTGGAGGGTGCGCCTCCTGGGGACTCCCTTGTTCTGCTGGGGGACTTCAACGCTCACGTGGGCAATGACAGTGAGACCTGGAGGGGTGTGGTTGGGAGGAACGGCCCCCCTGATCTGAACCCGAGTGGTGTTCTGTTGTTGGACTTCTGTGCTCGTCATGGATTGTCCATAACGAACACCATGTTCAGGCATAAGGGTGTCCATATGTGCTCTTGGCACCAGGACACCCTAGGTCGCAGTTCGATGATCGACTTTGTTGTCGTCTCATCTGATCTGCGGCCGCATGTCCTGGACACTCGGGTGAAGAGAGGGGCGGAGCTGTCAACTGACCACTACCTGGTGGTGAGTTGGCTCCGATGGTGGGGGAGGATGCCGGTCAGACCTGGCAGACCCAAACGTATTGTGAGGGTCTGCTGGGAACGTCTGGCAGAGTCTCCCGTAAGACGGAGCTTTAACTCCCACCTCCGGGAGAGCTTTGAACACGTTCCGAGGGAGGCGGGGGACATTGAGTCCGAGTGGGCCATGTTCCGCGCCTCTATTGTCGAGGCAGCTTATCGGAGCTGTGGCCGCAAGGTTGTTGGTGCCTGTCGTGGTGGCAACCCTCGAACCCGGTGGTGGACACCGGCGGTGACTGGTGAGGGATGCTGTCTCTCGGTTTTCAAATCCCGGTTAAAAACTCACTACTACTCCATTGCTTTCAATGCCAGCTGATTTGTATTGGATCGTTTGATTTATGATCTGCAATGTTTTTATGTTTTTCGTGTTGTACTTCATTGTCTGTGTTACCTGTTGCGTGTTTGTTTGTCCAGCACTTTGGTGTGGACTTGTTCCTGTTTAAAGTGCTTTATAAATAAAATGGTATGGTATGGTATGGTATGCTGAAAAAGGAGTCCTATTGGGCCTTTTTGGCCTGTGGGACCCCGGAAGCAGCAGATAGGTACCGACAGTCCAAGCGGCATGCGGCTCGGGTGGTTGCTGAGGCAAAAACTCGGGCGTGGGAGGAGTTCGGAGAGGCCATGGAGAATGACTTCCGTACGGCTTCGAGGCGATTCTGGTCCACCATCCGGCGTCTCAGGGGGGGAAAGCGGTACGCGACCAACACCATTTATGGTGGGGATGGCGTGCTGTTGACCTCAACTCGGGATGTTGTGAGTCGGTGGGCGGAATACTTCGAAGACCTCCTCAATCCTACTGGCACGTCTTCCACTGAGGAAGCGGAGCCTGGGGACTTTGGGTCGGGCTCTCCAATCTCTGGTGCTGAGGTCGCCGAGGTGGTTAAAAAGCTCCGCGGTGGCAAGGCTCCGGGGGTGGATGAGATTCGTCCTGAGTTCCTTAGGGCTCTGGATGTTGTGGGGTTGTGTTGGCTTACGCGACTCTGCAATATCGCGTGGACATCGGGGGCAGTTCCCTTGGATTGGCAGACTGGGGTGGTGGTTCCCCTATTCAAAAAGGGGGACCGTAGGGTGTGTTCCAACTATAGGGGGATCACACTCTTAAGCCTCCCTGGTAAGGTCTATTCAGGGGTTCTGGAGAGGAGGGTCCGTCGGATAGTCGAACCTCGGATTCAGGAGGAGCAGTGTGGTTTTCGTCCTGGTCGTGGAACACTGGACCAGCTCTACACCCTCAGCAGGGTCCTGGAGGGTGCGTGGGAGTTTGCCCAACCAGTTTACATGTGCTTTGTGGACTTGGAAAAGGCATTCGACCGCGTCCCTCGGGGGGTTCTGTGGGGGGTACTCCGGGAGTATGGGGTACCAGGCCCTTTGATATGGGCTGTTAGGTCCCTGTACGACCGGTGTCAGAGCTTGGTCCGCATCGCTGGCAGTAAGTCAGGCTCGTTTCCAGTGAGAGTTGGACTCCGCCAAGGTTGCCCTTTGTCACCGATTCTGTTCATAACTTTTATGGACAGAATTTCTAGGCGCAGCCAAGGTGTTGAGAGAACATACAACTATCCATATGTAAAATATTTTATTAGTACAGTAATTTCTTTCTGCAGGTCTACTTTGTTATAGGAAAGCATTGCAATATTCAAACCTGCGATTTAGCAAGATATGTAAATCAGAGCTACACCACCAGATATATTTTGTCTTTACAGAATTACACTATTAAAAATGTAAACAAGGGCACAATGCAACTTTTTAGTGTACTGTAATCTATAAAAGAAAGAGCTGCCTGGTTTGCTACACTTGCAGTGGAGATGAAGATGG
>JBBPBX010012573.1:2819-34529 GCA_038048925.1 Garcialebias charrua
AACAAGTTTTATGCACGGTTTGAAGACCCAAATAGACCACCCAGCACCAGACTTACCTCATCACCAGAGGAAGAGCATCTCAGCGTGACCACAACAGAAGTGAGGAGTAGTCTCAGAAGGATCAACCCTCATAAAGCAACTGGACCGGACAACATCCCCGGGAAAGCTCTGTCTGTTGGTGGACTGTTCAGTTGACTCGTTGGTTGGTCAATCTGTTGGTGGGTTGTTGAGTTGATTAGTTGGTTTTGTCCGTTGATTTGTCGTTCGGTTGTTTGGGCGGTTGGTACATCTACAGTATTGGTTAACTGATAACTTGATTGCTTGATCTTGTGCTGGTGAAGATTCTCAGTCATCCATGACATGATAAATCAAAAAAGGTGTTCAATACAGAAACAACTGGACTTTATTTGTAACAGAAGACGTTTCGCCCTTCATCCAAAGAGCTTGGCTGAAATAACTACCTGACCATGATGTTGCTCAGAAAATAGAAGGTTCTGTCAAATATTCCGAAGCTTACATTTTCATCCAAGATTTATGATGTCGAGCAGGAAGAATGTTCATCAATGAATCCAAAAATCAGCAGTTTGATCCTTATGGTACATCCAGACCGAATGCGTTTTCTACTGCAGGAACGTCCAGTTTACATGCAAAGTCAATGGGGACGCACCTCCATGCGCCTCCTGGCGTCTTGCGTCACGTCGCGTGCGTGTTGAGCGTGCTGGAGAGCGATTTCCGTGCACGTGAACCCGCGTCAACCTCCAAAGCACGCCTCCAACATGCTGAAGATTTCGCCGTTCAACTTTCAAACGCCGCTCAAACTCTACCCGATTGGTTGGTGTGTCAACCAATCAGGGAGAGTCGGGGGAGAAGAGAGGGGGTCAGGGGGAGAGTCCCTATGTGACGCGGAAACCAGTGACGCGGAAACCATTGCGCATGTGACGTATTGTTTGTGGAACACAGAAAAAACCCGCGGAGTCATGGAATATGGAAGAGAAACTCATTGTAGCTGTGTGTTCGCGACAATTCCTTCACGACCAGTCAAGTCTGCTCCACAGAGACAGAAATAAAGAGCTCCTCGCCTCGCGGAGTGCATTGACGACTCGGTACACCGGTAAGCTCCTCCCACACACCCCGCAGCAGCAGGGTTGCCAGTTAAACATGAATTTTATTTTATTTATTTATTTTTTTACCCCTTTTCAGTGCAAATGTTCACTAAACTCAACACACTATTAATCTTATCAGAACCTCACGCAGCAAATATGACAGTTTGGGTAAAAAAAATAAGCAACAGTACTAGATGATTCATTAATTCTTATCTGGCAACCCTGCGCAGCAGTTTTCGCAGCAGTTTCGCTTCTGGCTTTTTAGTCTGGACACAAAGTTTGTGTCCAGACTACGCACTTTTTTCATTCATTCATTCAACCTTTATTTATACAGGCTAGCCTCGTTGAGTCACGGGGACTCATTTACAGGTCCCTCTTGTAAATGAGTCCCCGTGACTCAACGAGGCTAGCCTGTATAAATAAAGGTTGAATGAATGAATGAAAAAAGTGCGTAGTCTGGACACAAAGTGCATCCACTTGCGTGCGTGAGGAGCGTTTTGGAGGTAGAAAATCGGTTCGGTGTGAATCCACCATTAGGCCATCCTAATCCTCAAAGTTTCCTCAGCTATAAATCCTAAATTTCCCCAGATATGTTCATTCATGTGTTGTGTGCGAGCGTAAATGAATGAAACACATTTTAAACTGAGCTGTAAAAGGGAAAATCATCAATCAATTGGTATCTCCACAAATGAGGATCATAAAAATGATAAAGAATTATACATATAATTTCAATTTCTCTTTGAAGGCATTCATGCAGCAGTAGGTTGCAGGGGTGTACTTCACTGTCAACAATAAAAATGCATTAAAGGGATTTATTTTTGTTGACAGGCCTAAAGTAAATGAAACCGGTAAACTTGGAAATAAACGCTGCACTTGTTCTTATCTTGACATTCTTCTTGACCTTTTAAAGTTCAGATAAATTCTATGCATACAACATAACCTATTCTTATTGTATATATAGTCCATACTGTGTGCAACATCCCATTAACAGCAGTTTTTACAATGGAGCTGCTGATAACACTACGATTATGCTATAAACCTGCCAACCATTGATATACATTGTAACATGAACTTCCCCTCTTGCTCATTGTGCTCTATTCATGGTATGTTATTAAGGCCATGAGTGGCAGTGCTATAATAACTGAACAGATTATATCAGTCAGCACCCACAGGGCACCCAACACTCCACCTCATCCTACCATCACTCCCTCCTGCTACCTGCTTCCCTCACACAGTCATGTGCTATTGTTCAATATTGATGAGATTAACCTTGAGGAAATCCCCCGCAGCTTTAAAACGGAGACCGTCAGTCTGACAAGTGCAGCCAAAGTAAACACCGGTAATCAGCCAATTTGTCCCCTTAATGCCCAACTGACACCTTGCTTGATGAAGAACCAGGCTGTCTAAGTGTAAATCTAGAATGGGATTGGAACAACTGAGACTGGGAATACTGTTAGGAGCAGTGTAGGCTTCCTCACTTCATCCTGTATTAGACTCTGACGTCGAGTTTGAGATGCTGTCCTTATTTCAGCAGGAACCCTACAGGGTGAGGCAGCGCTTTTCAGAGAATTCAACAGCACAGAATGGCCAACCATGCTTTTCTTTGTGGGTCTGGTGTGAGAACAAATTCTACTGGATTCAGTGGGCTTTTTACAGGAGGGAAAATGTTCAACAAAGACTTGGCCCAGTGAAGTGAAGACTCTAACATGGGTGCAGTTAACATGTTAATCTGTGAACTTTGCTTGACTCCTTTTTAAGTTGTTATAAAGGTCCCAATTTATAGTCCTCAACTGTCAGTGTATCAAACAGTTTATTATAAGGATGAACCAAACGCCTAACCCAGTGCCACTGGGAATACTATACCCAAACTGGGTTGAGCATCTTATGTGTGCAGATTTTTCAGTTTTAAAATAAATTTTAAAATGTTTGATTTTAAATCTCTCATCTGAAAGTCAATAAAAATAGAACATTCGTTCTGTAAATTCACTGGTGAAAGAATGTTGTGCTGTTAAAAAAAAAATCCTGAGTACAGCTCAAAGGAGGGAATATTTGGGTTCCACATATTAAACTAGAAGACATTTCACTCAAGAATACAATGGATGTTGTGATGCACACTGCCCATTGTCTATTGTCAGATTACCCCAACCTCGCCCCATGTTACCCCATAACACACTCCTTCACCTATTACTGGAAAGAACACGAAATGAACTCACTAATCTCCAACTCTTTATGTTTTACCATTTTACTATTTTTTACTATTTTTACACTTTTACTATTTTATGCTTATGTTTATTAAATGTTTTAGTGTTTAGTGTTTAGATGGTTACTGTTCATTCATTCATTCATTCAACCTTTATTTATACAGGCTAGCCTCGTTGAGTCACGGGGACTCATTTACAAGAGGGAACTGTTGCACCGAGGGACTGAGAGAAACGCAATTTCGGTCCTGTGTATGTCCTGTACATATTGCAGTTCTGACAATAAAGTTGACTTTGACTTTTTAAAAATGTCCCCATTGTGAGTGCTTTGTCTAGCCTCACAATGTAAGATGGTGGGAGATGGCGTTTTGTAGAGAACAACGAAGGTATCTTGTGTCGACAAGTGGTCAGACCTCTTGCATTCAATGATTTTCCACCAATTTGACCTGGTTTCACCTGCATAATATAAGATTTATTTCACCAATACAGTATATGAAGTGTCCAGTCAGACTTCGATCCCTCTCAACTTTATGTTTTAGATTTATCCTGAGATAAAATAGTTCCAGATACACAGAGGATCAGTGAATAACGGTGGCTAAAATAACACAAACATCTCCAATTCTAAATGGATACCGTATTTTCTGGTGTATAGGTCGCACCGGTGAATAGGTCACACCATCCAATTATTGCCAAAGAATTATAAAAATCCCTAGATAGGTCGCACTGGTGTATAGGTTGCACCTACGTTTAGCTCTGTTGCAAATGTTTAGCCACAGGAGCGCACAGCAAGGCTTTTAAGAAGATTAACACTTAAAAACAATTATTTGTTTGATAAAAATTATAGCAAATATGTGTCTGAGCTGAACTTTTCCTTAATAAATGAACGTAATTGTGAAATGAGCTGGATTTAAAAATTTGTTTTGCCGAAAGTGATAAAAAGCCATATATAGGTCGCACCGGTGTATAGGTCGCAGGCCTGGAAAAAAAAACATAAAAAGGTGCGACCTATACACCGGAAAATATGGTACTTGTGAAGTAAACATGAGGGAGACAATATATTGTGTCTTTAAACACATATAGTGCCACCCAGATGTAAAAGGATTATGAGGAGGTCAATATTAATACTGACCTCTTTACCTTAATTAATTTACTTATTCAGATTGAATAGTAATTTCACGGATTCTTTTCTTTTTCAGTTTACCCAATATTTCTGTGATCTTTATGATGGATAAATAAATAAAGCCATAGAGTGACAATGGACACGTTAACTTAGTTGGTATGCCAAAGACACTACCATTTATTTAAAATAAATCACTAAATTAACACCATTACACTTGATTGACATGATTTCACTTTCTTTCAATTTAATACGTCAGCACACTTAAATTTAACACAACAGACTTCAATACTGGATGTTAAACATATTTAGTCTGAGGGCTCTTTAGCTTAAAATAGTTTCCAGCTTAGAATTGAGGGAAAAGGATAGGAGGAAAGATGGAGAGATGGGTTAAAGGAAATTGTCTTGAGCATGTTACCAAAGTGACACTTCTCATCAGATTTCTGCTAAAATCCAGGTACGTTTGTAAACAGCTCTTTACCTTTCGACGACGAGTCTGATAAAGAGATGACACCAGCCTGTAAGATGCACAGTCCTTCAGGCCCAGTTCGTCCGAACTGGTTATTCGTTTACGTTTTCAACGTCTCCTGGGTTCCGCTTGGTCATCAGAAAATATGTCAGCTCCTGGCCTCTGACTTCAAGATAAACTTATTCCAGGAAGGAATAAACAAAGTTTTGAGCTTACGCTCGTTCGAAGTGGACTCATAACAGCATGTTATTTAGTCCTTAGCTGAATGACTGTCCTTGGCGGGTGACAGGCATTCATTCAGCTCTTTGGGACGTCTTCATGTCTTGAAGTTCCCAGAAACTCTCAGGAACCTTCTGGTTCCTTCCAAACTCTGAAGCGTTCATGCAAACAAACGCTTTTACTCAAAAATGTTGAGATTAGAACACACTTTCCTCATTGGTCCGTGGGCCAAGAGGAGTGTGAAAACGTGAAGTGAAAAACTCAAGGTTGACAGCAAGTCTGCTTAGATAACAAAGAGGAATGTTTTGGAAAAGTGTCTGAAAGAGAGGAGACATCTCGACGCTACCGAGAGTTTCAGCTGAACTCAACAAAAACAACTCCTGAGCAAGTCAATCTGACACCTCATTCAACTTTGTCATAGATATTTTGAGTAGACACTTTCATTTGGTCAAGCAACACAGTAATACTACATATTAAAAGAATAACAGCATATAACATATATCATGAAAATGACAAAAGTTATTCTTTTGATTACATTAGAATAAAATCAAAGATAGAAATAGTCTCTTTTGGTGACTATGTGACTAATTTGTAGTAAATGTCTTGCTTTACTGAGAGGTCAGTAAAGGTCATCTCTGGAACAGTTCAAAAGTACACAGGTGTATCAAAGTGGACACGGTCATGCCCACTACATCTCCCCCCTTTTGGAAGCCATCGCCAGTCCTTGGGGATGGGGTCCAACACGAAAGGAAACCTTGAACTGTCTCTGATCTTGAAGTAATCCAGCAAGTGGAAAAGAAAAATCAAAATTATAATCCCATAAAGTTTTTGGAAATTCCATACTGTTCGGAGGTAATCCCATTGCGAAAAGCTTTTAATCCCTTGGAAAACTGAGTCTGTTAACTCTTGGAAAACAAAGTCTGTGATCCTTTGGAAAACAAAGTCTTATAATCCACAGCGGTAATTCCACAACGATAATTCCATATCGATTAGAGTTGGCGATTTCATCAGCAACAATTGTTTTCATAATCAGCATGTAGAGGGGATCCCTCGATTGACGCAGAGGAGGCGACCCTTGGATGGAGGTTGAAGACCAAGCGTTGGAGCTGCAGGTCCCCACATCGAAGGTTGTTGGCTGGTTGGTTTCCAGTCAGTGCCACTCTGGTTCTATGTGTCATGCAATTATGTGGTTTTTTAGGTGGGCTTATGATTGGGATTTTACATTAAGCCTTACCTATACAGGTAGTCCCCGACTTACGAGCGCTCTGACTTACGAGGTCCCGGACTTACGAGCATGCATCTCATTTAAAAAAAAAAAAAAAAAAAAATTTTTTTTTTTTATTTTTTTTTTTTTATAAATGAATACATGTACAGTACTGGACAGTCACCAAGCACTTAGTCTATCCTAACACAGTTTTTAAAGATGAAGGAATAAGTTGAATTGTCTCCCTTTCACATAAAGGGAGCAAGCTCCCTATGGAGCCTGCAGGGAGGAGGGAGACAATTCAACTGATTCCTTCATCTTTAAAAACTGTGTTAGGATAGGCTAAGTGCTTGGTGACTGTACAGTACTGTACATTTATCTATTAATAAATAAAAAACAATAAAAAATAAAAATACTGTATATACTGTATATTTTTAATAAATAGATAAATGTACAGTACTGTACAGTCACCAAGCACTTAGCCTATCCTAACACAGTTTTTAAAGATGAAGGAATCAGTTGAATTGTCTCCCTCCTCCCTGCAGGCTCCATAGGGAGCTTGCTCCCTTTATGTGAAAGGGAGACAATTCAACTTATTCCTTCATCTTTAAAAACTGTGTTAGGATAGGCTAAGTGCTTGGTGACTGTCCAGTACTGTACATGTATTCATTTATTAAAAAAAAAAAAGTAAAAAAAAATAAAAAAAAAAAAAAATATTTTTTTTTTTTACTATGTGTTCCTACTTACGAATTTTTGACTTACGAGCGCCCCCTAGTGACGGAACTCGCTCGTAAGTCGGGGACTACCTGTATGCACCTGGTATGTAAGCTATCATGGTTTAGATCAGCTACAATTACCAATTAAGGGGTGGATCAATTCTGTAAAATTAGATATAGGGATCTGTACCTATAAAATTTTGGAGGGCTTCTGTAACGAAGGCCTCTAATTCCAAACTATTCCTCCATTCATTACTTAGTTTAGGTTAAACTAAAATAGAAAAATGAAATATAGTTTGATCTAAATGTCTGTTGTCTTTTAGACGAACGACGTAGGATTTGGTATTCCTAATAAATTTTGAAGTCTATGGCGAGACTCATCAAAATGAATAGATAATCTAGAATAGAAACGATCGAATCGGTTCAATTTAGAAATTGTGAGACCAGTGTAGTTTATTGTACCTTGAGTAGCTTTAAACTACATTGACTCTTCGACGATTGAGATTTAACAAAACGAACTGCATGTTGGCATAGTTAAATCCATATCATTCATTAACCAATGTTAATACAAAACCTTTTTGGCTGGGAGTGTTCAGAACCAAAACAATATCTCAACTAATGACAACAGTAATGACTAAACAACAAGGAAACAACGTTTCACTGCTTCGACACACTCTTGTCGTCAGATTCCAAAGTGCAACACACAAGAAAAACAGGTCTCAACTTTATGACCGAGGTCAAATTAAATCTCGTGGATTTAAACGGTTGTTAAGGTTAGTTTTTTGTTGTGGGTGTTAGACTTAGCGTTTCTAAGTTCAAGTTGGACAATGCGACTTATAGGGTGGAAAATACGGTAGTTTAAACCTGATTAGTTTATTTACTAACTTGTGTTTGGACGACCTTATTATCCCATGAAGTCGGTGAGTTTGTGAGATCTTTGTCTTTTGTGGAGTCATTGAACGCCTTGTAAGGTTTGATCTGATTTCGATGTACCCATTTAGCAATTGGCTCTTTGCGGCCTTTGCTGATTTTGATTTCGTAGACGACTGAGGACACTTTGTCTGTTATCAGATGAGGTCCAGTCCACCTGGGCATTAGTTTGCGGGCGAGAGTTCCGGTCTCGGACCCTCCTTTCCCGGTTGCTGGGGCGAACGTATAGTACCAGACTCTGTCTCCCACTTGGAGTTCATTGTGAGAGGCCTTCTGGTCATAGTACGCCTTACGTCCTTCAGCGGATCTTTCCAGGTTTTTCTGGGCGAAAGCAAAAGTGTTTCTGAGGTGTACATTCAAATCTTTGTCTTTGGCATGGCCTAACATCACCCCCCTTTGGTCATGGGGGACCACGAACACAGGTGAGGACGTCCGTCCATGGGCACAAGTTAGGATGCCACCGTTTAGTTTAAGCTGTTCGCGCAGCTGAGAGAAGACGGTACACAGGAATCGTTTAGGTTTTGGCCAACGTATCTTCTTACGTTTACCTCTTTCCGTGTAATTCAGGTGTGTCACAACTGTCGGCGCAGTCGCAGGTGTGTCTGATTGTACAGACTGCGACGGGTCACTGTCGTTGTGTGTGTCTTCCCACCTCTCGACTGAAGAGGGGCTCTTTGAGTCTGTAAAAACTATGTCATTTCTGATTAGTTCTAGACTCAAATGTTCCTGAACCAAGGTTTCATCGAAAGCTTGGCTGATAGCCGATTTACCTGTCCCAGGGGACAGTACAGCAACCTCGGTGTGGGGTCCTTGGATCTCCACACCTTTCTCTACCTGTGGTAGGTAATGTGAGTTTGCCCCCTTTGTCTGATGAGGGGTCCTCGTAATCTGCAACAATGATGTCCAAGTGACTGTCAGCGTTTGGATGACTGTCATTTTCTGGACTCAGATGCCCTTGAACCAAGGTTTCATCGAAAGCTTGGNCCGACTAATGACACACAAGACTCTGACTCATCGGATTACCAAGAGACCCTGCTTAAACTTGGACTTGAGAGTTTGGACATTAAATCCTGTGAGGTGTCAGACTACTGGAAGGGCCAGCTGTTGCAACTTGTCCAAAAGTATGAAGTTGTATTCTCAAAAACTAAACTTGACTGCGGCTCAGCAAAAGATGTTGTTCATAGGATCCATCTGTCTGACACGCGACCCTTCAGGCTCCCATACCGTCGTGTACCACCTGGGCATTACCATAAACTCAGACAGGTGCTCTCTGAGATGGAAGAACTCGAGATAATCCGCAAGTCAAAGAGTGAATGGGCATCACCGCTGGTCCTTGTGTGGAAAAAGAATGGGGACCTTAGGATCTGTGTAGATTACCGATGGTTAAATGCTCGCACAATAAAGGACGCTCATCCTTTACCACACCAAGCAGACTGTCTCGCAGCCCTGGGTGGCAGCACTATATTTAGTGCCATGGATCTCACCTCCGGCTTCTATAATATTGCTGTGGCTGAAGAGGACAGGAAGTTGACGGCTTTCACAACACCCATGGGTCTTTATGAGTTCAATCGCCTGCCCCAAGGATTGTGCAATAGTCCGGCCAGCTTTATGCGACTAATGATGAGTATATTTGGAGATCAAAACTTCCTGACCCTTCTCTGTTACTTGGATGATGTGCTAGTCTATGCATCCAATGAGGCCGAGGCTTTGAGAAGGTTGGAAATGGTCTTCAGCAGATTGAGAGACCATGGACTAAAGTTAGCCCCTAAAAAATGTCAGTTTCTTAGAAGGAGCGTAAAGTTCCTTGGACACGTTGTGGACAGTAATGGCGTCTCGACTGATCCAGACAAGGTCAAGGTTATAACATCAATGACTGTTACGGACCTTATGATGGAGGATGGAGTGACACCTTCTCAAAAGAAAATCAAATCATTCTTGGGCATGATAATGTACTATCAGCAGTTCATTCAAGACTGTTCCAGACTAGCCAAACCCCTTTTTGCTCTTACAGCTGCCCCAAGAGGGAAGAAAAGCAACCCTCGTGGTGCCGCTTCATTCAAGAAACTGCATTCAAGTGATTGGAAGCAAGAACATGAAAACTCATTTGAGCTGCTGAAGTCTGCACTTTTGAAATCTGTGGCTCTTGCCCATCCTGACTTTAACAAACCGTTCATTCTCTCAACTGATGCCTCTACTGATGGACTCGGGGCTGTGCTATCCCAGGTTCAGGAAGGGGAAAGCAAAGCCCGACCGGTCGCTTTCGCTAGTAAAGCACTAACCCGTGCACAGAGCAAATACCCTGCCCATCGGTTAGAGTTCCTTGCACTCAAATGGTCGGTTTGTGATAAGTTTAGTCATTGGCTCAAGGGACACACATTCACTGTTTGGACGGATAACAACCCTTTGACGTATATCCTCACTAAGCCTAAGCTTGACGCATGCGAGCAAAGATGGGTGGCAAAGTTATCCCCTTACAGCTTCAGCATCCAATACATACCTGGAAGAAAAAATGTAGTCGCCGACGCTTTGAGCAGACAACCATTCATCAAGAACAACGTTTCCCAAAGGCTGGTGGCCGAGTCCTATGGAGCCTTATTGGAGGAGTCACAACAAGTGAGGCAAGACGCAGTTCAGGAGGTCTTTAGGGTCAGTACCGACCATCAAGGGGATGAATACTTCCAGTCTCTCCAACGCCCAGAACATCAATCGCTGAGTGAAGAAGAGGTATCTGCAGTTCTGCTGGGACACGCAAAGTGGGACCTCAGTCACGAGCAAAGGGTGTTGACTTGGCTGGCTCAAGACATAGAAGGACTGGTGCCGGCTGGTTCCATACCCCTACCTATGTTCTCCCTTCAGTCCTTACAGGAGGCACAACAAAATGACCCCATAATATCTCAGGTCATCCCATTCGTCATGCGGGGCAGGCGGCCATCCAGGAGAGAAAAACCTAACTTGCTGCCAAAAGCTTTGAAGCTTCTGAAACAGTGGGAGAAGCTAAGGATGCTTGATAACATTTTATATAGGGTGTGTAAAGATCTAATCACTGGCAGGAAACGACACCAGTTTGTAACTCCCTTGTCTCTGATAGGCCAAGCACTCCATGGCGTCCATAATGAGGCTGGACACCAAGGCCAACACCGGACATTACACTTGGCCAGGCAACGATTCTTTTGGCTCAGTATGGAGCGCAACGTCCGTGAGTACGTCAAATGCTGCAAACGTTGTGTTGTGAGTAAAACCCCTGAACCCGAAGGTCGAGCTCCTCTAGAGAGCATAAAAACAACAAGCCCTCTGGAGTTGGTGTGCCTCGACTTCTGGTCTGCAGAAGACGCAAGGGGTCGGACCGTTGATGTGTTGGTGGTAACCGACCATTTTACCAAGATGGCCCACGCTTTCCAGTGCCCTGATCAGACTGCCAAACAAGTGGCCCGTAAGCTATGGGACAGGTACTTCTGTATTTATGGCTTTCCTCAAAGAATCCATTCGGACCAGGGGGCAAACTTTGAAAGTCAATTGATTCAAGAGCTGCTGCAGGTGGCAGGAGTAAAAAAATCGAGGACCACTCCATATCATCCAATGGGCAACGGCCAGACTGAAAGGTTTAACAGAACCCTTGGAAATATGATCAGAACCTTGCCACCACGGGATAAGTGCCAGTGGCCACAGATGTTACAAACATTGACTTTTGCTTACAATTGCACCGCCCATGAGTCAACTGGCTATGCGCCTTTTTATTTGATGTTCGGCCGAACTCCTCGCCTCCCAGTAGATGTCATGTTTCACAATGTGGAGAGGGATAATGAAGTCACTGATTACCACAGCTACATCAAAAGAGTCAGAGAGGATCTTAAAGAGGCTTTAGCTGCTGCTCAGGCTAATGCTCACTCCAGCCAGCAACGTCAGGCTCGGTTGTACAATCTAAAAGCAAGGGGCACGGACATAGCTGAAGGGGACCAAGTACTCTTGGCTAATAAGGGGGAACGTGGCTGTAGGAAGCTTGCAGACAAGTGGTCCTCTAACATCTACATTGTTGTGTCTCGTGATCCCAAATGCCATACTTACCGCATCAAAGACTTAGCAACTGGACAAGAGAAAGTAGTCCATCGCAACTTACTCCTGTCAGCAAACTTTCTGCCCCTTGAGTTGGACAAGGACCAAGAGTCAGTGTTTTCTTCTGACATCACCCTGGATCCAAGTACTGTTAACGATGGTGACCAGGATGTTTCAGTTGTGTATTCGGGGAGTAATGAAGTGGACCGCACTGCTGACTGGGTGGCCAATACGGTTTCCTCAAACCCTGAGGACCTTCAGGACGATGAAAGTTGTGACAGGGGACTTCAAACAGAAGCAAGTGATGCTGGAAGTCTTGGGGAGAATGAAAAAGACACTGCAGAGTGCCCAGACTCGTCGTATAATCAGCCAGAAGCCGACGAAGAAGCAGTTGGTATAAGTCCTGGTAGGCCAACAACTGATGCTCTAAGTCTAGTCAGATCCAGGGCTGGCAGGATAATCAAACCAGTTAACAGACTGATACAGAACATGACACAAAGGAACACACAGACACGTAATGCAGTCTCTGAGTTTGCAAGGAGTTTATTTATGTAAGAGTAATCAAGTTTTGCTTGTGAATGGACTGGAGTACGGTAGTATTGTACACCATAAATAAACCAATGCCCATTAGTTAAAGTGTATGGGAGGGTAACAGCCACTGACTGTGGGGTTGTGTTTACGGCACAATCTTATAGCAAGCAGATATTGTTGAGTCTGGCCAACTTTCCAATGTTGCTTTTCCTTTTGCAGAGGAAGACTTTCAATGTTGCACAGGTGTATGTGGTCACTGTCTGTCAGATGGCAAAAATGTTATTCTGTGTCTAGTCTCGATTAATGTTGGGACGGTTTTGAGAAGTTCAGGGGGAAGTATGTAGCTGATCTAATTTTATTTATTTATTTTAATGAACTATCTCAAAACTCTTGCAAGCATGTAAAAGTGTTTATATTTCATCACAAATCCACCTTCATTATTTATGTATACTGTATTTGTTTTTGTTTTTTTTGGTTCCTTGAATTTAATTTTATTTTGGTGGTGCAGCTTTTATTTTCTTGCTCCCTGTTGCTACATCATATCCTGTGTACATGTATTCCCGCTCCTTTTCCTTAGTTCGCGCTGAGCAGCGCTCAGGAGAGGTAAGCGTTTGGAGCTGTCTCCTGTTTTGTGTTAAAATATTCAAAAATGTTCCCAAAAAGTCTGTTCAATAAACTCACAAGTGTTATATGTTGTTCTTTAACTTTTTTATGTTTAGCGCAGCATTGTACTGGGTGTTTAATCCCCATGGTAGTGACATTTATCAAGCTTTCTGTGCCAACATGTTTTTTTTCTTTGTTCTTTCGGTTGGTTAAGGTGTGTGTGTGGGGCAGCCAGAGCACAAGAACTGCTGTGCTGAGAGTGTTTTTGTTCTAAACAGGTATGTGAGTTGTTTCAAAATGTTATTTGGACGTTGAATTAATGTGTTTACTATATTTGAAAATTGTAATTACAGTATTGGGAGAATTATTCTGTTTGGGCTTATTTTATTTGTTTTGAATGAATGTAGATTTTACTTTATTATTTGTGATCCTCAAATAATTTTGTTTGGTTTAACATATTCCTGTTAGTTCGCGCTGAGCAGCGCTCAGGAGAGGTGTGTGTGTGGGGCAGCCAGAGCACAAGAACTGCTGTGCTGAGAGTGTTTTTGTTCTAAACAGGAATAAACTGATCCAGACCTGATACCAGTGTGATGACTTCTAATTTCCTAACCTGCTACACATGCATAAGTGTATAAGGCTTCTCTAATAGAACATTCAATAGTGACCGTGAAGCTTCAGAGACCAGACTCCCAAGACCCGAGCCAGACAGAGGTGGGACCAGATCCCAAGACCCCAAGAGGGACCCTGTACGCGGAGCCCCCGGGCCACCCAAACAGGACGAACCACTCACCCACCCCCCAGATCAGACCAAAGGAGAGAACCGGAAGAGCCCCACCAGCGACCACACACAATGACTCCCCGGAGCCAACAGCAACAGACTCATAGGCCGCCGCTGGAACCTGTTACGCCAATGCAACCCTAGGTCTAGACCCCAAGGCCCGGGAACCGAGGACGCACATCCCCCAGGCCCAGGCCCAACAGGACCAGAGGACCCGTGCCCCAACAGGCAGCCACCAGGCCGAGCTGATACATGCCCAAGCGCCCAGCTCCTGACACAGAGGGCCCCAAGGGCGCTGGCAGGTAAAGGCACACTCCACTAGGGAGCCGCGTGGTAGGGGCACCACACCAAGCAGCCCCAACTGTATCAAAGAGGGGGCCATCTAAGTCCCGGCCTAAAAAATAGCCATTCATACACAGACACAATCACACAGTCCCACCCTTATCCTCACCCTCACTCACTCAAAAACATACAATAATGACATATTCCATTCATATTCCCAATACGCACTCTATACCCCCTAGGTCCTAGACATGTACCTGCCCCCTACATGGGGCAGCCCAAACCCAGGAGGTAGACCCATTCATTCTGAGGCGGAGAGGAGCCGACATCCAAGATCCGACCCAACCCGCGCCCAGCCGACAGGACACCCCCAGCCAAGGAGAGGCCACGCCCCCGACCACTCCCACACACCACCAACAACCAAGCGCACACCCCCAGCCCACCGCCCACTGGTGCCCCGGCAGCCACCCCTGCCAACGGGCCAACCACGGCACCCAGGAGCCAATCTCAGGGAGTCCAAACAGCCCCAGGGAGGCGTAGCGCCAGCCCCGCCCCCGGCAACCCCCAGGCCTCGATTCCCCCCATAGTCCAGGACAACACCCGATGGCCTGCCCTTCACCGGACCCCACCCCTGGAATGGCAGCCAAGGAACCTTAGGGGCAGCAAGAGAGAAAATAAACACAAGACCCCGACACACATACCCCCGCCCCCAAATGTGCTGTTGATGTTTGTTGTTGTAAAGTGCAATTAAAAAAGGAAATTCCAGTTTCCCCTCTACACCAACTCTAATCCAAACCCTTAGTGTCTAAATGCATCATTGGAAGTGAGCACAGGCATAGGAAGCGAAAGTGGTGTCATTCCGCCACCCATAGCCATAGTGCCCACTCCAAGTTCCTCTATGTTTATGTTTATGTTTATGTTTATTAAATTTGTTCATTTTTTTACAAAAGAAATACAATACAAGACAATCCCATTAATGATACGTACACAATGTAAAAAAATGAAAGGTAGCAGAAAGAAGAATAAATCTTATTATATCTGCCCCTTTTTTCAAACAATCAGATTAAACAATAATAATCTTTCACCAGCAGTACAAAATGACTAACTCTTTCTAATTTTCTAATACTAATACATAACTAATAATTGATACAATACACATTATGCTAATTCATATATATTTTTTCAACAAATTCCTTTTGATCATTTTCTTAAATGTAAACAGTGACTTGGCATTTTTAACTACATTCTCCAAGCCATTCCATAATCTAATTCCCTGGATTGAGGTAGAACGTCCCTTCAAGCTAGTTCTGAATTGTGGTTTTACAAACATCTCTGTCCCCTTAAGATTATAACAACTTTGTCTTTTAACAAAATTCATTTGGATATTTAAAGGTAAATCGTTATTTTGAGCCCTATACATAATTGATAAAATATTATAATCAACCAAATCATGGAATTTCAATAATTTCAGTTGATAAAATAATGTACTGGATGGATGACAATAATGTTTTCTAGTGATAATTCTTACAGCTCTTTTCTGTAATACAAAAATAGGCTTTGTGATTGTTTTACACGCTTTCCCCCAAACATCAATACAATAGATTAAGTGTGGAACAATGATTGTGTTATACAACAAATACAGAGCTTTATCATTCAATAGGTCTCTGACCTTGTACAGTACTGCAATCGATTTAGCTATTTTTATTCTTACAGAATTTATGTGTTGTTTCCATGTCAGTTTGTCATCAATAATAACACCCAAAAACTTCACCTCACTCACTCTGCAAATCTCAACACCCTCAATTTTGAGTGGAACGTCAACAGTTTTCTTTTTATTACTGAATATCATGTAATTAGTTTTTTCTAGATTTAATGATAATTTATTGATTTTAAACCAAGTTTGTATTTTGGTAAATTCTGTCTTTATCAATTCCAACATTTGTTCTATATCTTCACCTAAACAGAAAAATGTGGTATCATCAGCAAAAAGTATACATTTAAGGAGTCCTGACACATTTACCAAGTCATTCACATATAAAATAAATAGCTTTGGTCCAAGCACAGAGCCCTGGGGAACTCCACATGTGATATTACAGAGGTCAGATCTTACATCATTTATTTGTACAAATTGTTTCCTATCTTTTAAGTAGCTAGATACCCACTGTAATGCTGGTCCTCTAATACCATATTTGTTCAGTTTTTCTAGGAGAATGGTGTGATCAATAGTATCGAATGCTTTTTTTAAATCAACAAAAATACTGACACAATATTGTTTTTGATCGACAGCAGTTGTTATTTGTTCCATTAATTCCATGAGAGCCATTGATGTAGAGTTTTTAGCTCTGAACCCATACTGACTGTTGCTTAGAATATTTTGTTTGTCTATAAATTGATCTAGTCTGTTCACAAATAGTTTTTCAAGAATTTTAGAAAACTGTGGTAACAAGGATATAGGTCTGTAATTGTTGAACACACATTTATCACCATTTTTAAAAAGAGGAACTACCTTAGCTACTTTCATATTATCTGGAAATATTCCTGTTGAAAATGATAAGTTACATATATATGTAAACGGCTCAATAACATACCATACCATACCATACCATTTTATTTATAAAGCACTTTAAACAGGAACAAGTCCACACCAAAGTGCTGGACAAACAAACACGCAACAGGCAACACAGACAATGAAGTACAACACGAAAAACATAAAAACATTGCAGATCATAAATCAAACGATCCAATACAAATCAGCTGGCATTGAAAGCAATGGAGTAGTAGTGAGTTTTTAACCGGGATTTGAAAACCGAGAGGGAGGGGGCCTGTTTGATGAGCAGCGGTAACTCGTTCCAGAGTCTTGGGCCTGCTACAGAGAACGCCCTGTCACCCCTGCGCTTAAGGCGAGTTTCTGGAACTATTAAGAGTACCTGATCCTCTGACCTCAAAGCACGTGGAGGGACATATGGGTGTATCAGATCCGAGAGATAGGCGGGGGCGAGACTGTTCAGCGATTTGTAGACATACATGAGAATTTTGAATTGGATTCGAAGATGAACCGGTAGCCAGTGAAGGGAGGCCAAGACTGGTGTAATGTGCTCTCTTTTGCGTGTGCTGGTTAAAAATCGGGCAGCTGCGTTCTGAACCAGTTGTAATCGTGCAATGGTGGCTTGACTGACGCCAAACAGAAGTGAATTGCAGTAATCAAGCCTAGATGTAATGAATGCGTGAATCACTGTCTCCAGGTGCTTTTTGGATAATATGGGCTTCAGCTTAGACAGACGCCTCAGCTGGAAAAAACAGGATTTGACGATCATGTTTACATGACTGTTGAGTTTCATGGAAGGATCCATTATCACTCCCAGATTTTTGACTTTTTGTTTTTCGGACAGGGGTAGAGCAGACAGGTCAATGCAGTGGTTTGAGGTTGTGTCATTGGGAAGGAACAATATGGCTTCAGACTTCTTATCATTGAAGCTTAAGAAATTTAAAGCCATCCAACATAGCTCATTATATCCTTTACAAACATCATATCCATGTCCACCCAGTCCTTTGATCTCTTGTCTGTAAGATTTTTTACTACCTTCATTATTTCCTCTTTGTTAGTTCCATTTAGAAAAATACTGTTTGCACAACCTGTAATTGAATGGCTCACATTATTATTTACTTTTGGTATTTTAGCTGCAAGGCTTGATCCAACATTCACAAAATATTGATTAAATCCATTGACAATTTCATTTTCATCATAAACTTCATCTTTTTCTGTTACAAAATATTTTGAAATACTAGTTTTTGCTTTATGATTCTTCATAACACTATTCATTACTCGCCATGTTGCTTTCATATCACCATTACTTTTATCTAATAATTTACTATAATATTCTTTCTTATGTTTCCTTATAATCCCTACTAATTTATTTTTATACTTTTTATATTTTTCTTCAGCGTTCTGACTTCGCAATTTCAAGAAACATGAATACAAATAATTCTTTTTTTTACAAGCATTTCTCAACCCTTTTGTCATCCATGGTTGGTCAACGATATTTCTCTTTGTATAATTTGTTTGTACACAATTTTTTTCATACAGAGTTTCCAAGATATTCATAAACTCATCATATGATCTGTTCACATCGTCAACATACACTTCATTCCAGTCTTGTTTATCTAGATCCTCTTTTAATTTTTCCAAAACTTTTTTTGATGTGTTTATGATCTTTTTCTTTGTTTTAACTGCTTCTGTGATACTTTGATCATTTTTATAGATTGTGAAAACTGGTAAATGATCACTTAAGTCGGTCGTTAAAATACCACCTATCACCTCTCCGTTTGTTATATTTGTGAAAATATTATCAATTATTGTGGCACTATGAGTTGTAATTCTTGTTGGCTTGGATATCAACGGATACATATTTAAACTGTACATTGAATTTATAAATGTACTGATGTTATTTGAATCTGTTTTATTTCCCATATCAATGTTAAAGTCTCCACACAAAAAAACTTTTTTATTAAAACTCTTCTCCAATAGCTCCAAGATTTTATCAGTGAATATTTCTATATTTGATCCTGGTGATCTATATACACAACTTATTATTATGTTTTTATCATTTTTGTTTATTATTTCTATTGTTATCATTTCCATAATATTATCAACTATTATTGACATTTCATTATTTAATTTACATTTTATTTCATTCATTACATATAGAGCGACACCACCACCTCTTTTATTATTTCTGTTCATGTGAAATAATTCATACCCTTCGATGTGAATATTACTTGTGTTATCATCATTGAGCCATGTCTCTGACAGTGCTATTATTGTAAAAGTTCTGTTTAACTGTTTTAAGTAATCTGTTATTTTGGATATATTTGCATTTATACTTCTGCTGTTAAAGTGAATAATAGAGAGAACTCCATTTGTTATATTGATGTCATTAAATTGCTCTTCATTGTAGTATTCGCTATCTTTTATTACTGGAAAAAAGTTAGCATCAATAACATCATTAACATTATATATTTTAGGTTCTGAGTCTTCGTATGTTGTCATGTTTTAATGTATTTGTTCATTTCAGTTGTTTCATTGATTTGTAATTTGTCCTCCCTTGAACTCATCTAGATCCTTCAGTTCTTTTATCATTTTAGGGTTAGCTCCTTCATGTGTTTTGATAAAGATGTTTCCATTTCTTGTCCATGTTGATGCTATTTTGTGTTGGCTTTTTAGCCACCTTGCTTCCTTTGCAATTTTTCCATTTTTTTTGTTAGGTGTTCATTTATGTACACTTTTGTTTCCTTTAGTAGCTTTGATTGACTAATTACATAGTTTCTAAACTTCCTGCTAACGAACTCGACGACTACCGACGGTTTGGTATTTGGTGGTTTACTGGGCAGGGTGTAACAGAACGAAATGTCCTCATATTTTATGTCATAGTAATTGTCCCATAAAAAATTTACTACAGTCTCCTCCAGAGTCTCTAGTTCTTCCTGTGGTGCATCCTCAGTTGGGCCAGTGTTAGTGAGAGCTTGTTTATATGTCCGACACTTACTAACATCAAGTCCTGTGATCACCACGTTGTTTTTTTTTGTGTATTTTTCCATGTCATCTATTTTATTTTCCAGTTCAGCTATTTTATTGTCTTTGCTAATTAACAGATCTTTCAGTTGTCTTATTTCATCAACCAGACCGGCCTGTGAATCAATTTTTGCTGATAATTTTGATAGTTTTTCACTTATAGAGTTTAGTGATTTTTTAAAGTCTTGCATTTCTGTTGAGTTGTTTCCCTCCGACTCTGGTGTCTTTTGTCCACCTTTTTTCGTCATTTTCGTCATTACTTACAGAGTTTGTAGTCTAGTGGTAGCAGGTCTCTGGTTGATGGTTTGTTTACTGAACCACGTGGCCCTTCCACGAGGCTCACAGGCCTAACAATGGTGGCTGTGGCCCAGTGCCCTGATCAGCAGTTAGTTCAGAACTCACGGTCTCAGTAGTCTGCAGCAATCAGATCTGTTTTCCGAATAGGTTGGCTCACTAGCCTGGCTTAGACGGCGGTCCTCCGGTTTGCACACAGTGTTGGGCCTCCTACAGTCGCAGCAGCTCCGGTGTTATTAGAACAGAACTCACGGTTTCAGCAGCCTGCAGCAATCAGCTCCATCATCCGAAGAGGCTTTGCTCACTAGATCCGATGCAGCCCCAGTCAGCACAGCACACAACTCCAATAGCTTCAGGCGCAGCTCCGACACCAGCCCGGTCCCATGCGGTGGTCCCCTGGCTCGCCCACGGCGCTCGGCCCAGCTCGAAGCCCCAGGTGGCGTCCACGGCTCCCGGCCCACTCGCGGCGCCTGATCCAGCTCGAAGCCCCAGGTGGCGTCCACGGCTCCCGGCCCACTCGCGGCGCCTGATCCAGCTCGAAGCCCCAGGTCGCGTTCACGGCTCCCGGCCCACTCGCGTTAGCTTTTATCAGCAACACATGGCTAGCGTTAGCTTGTAGCCCGTAGTCTCCACTCCCAGCTTTGTTGTTTTCTTTCGCTGCAGAAAAGCACCTCCAGCGTGCCGACCCGCGTTTCTTCGTAACAACCAGCGTATTTTTCCGGTTTATTTGTTAACGAAGCCCTCAGCTCCGCAGCTACGGCACCCGGTTACGGTGATCCAGCTCGGTTAGCTTTGATTAGCCCGGTTTGTAGCTACGCTAGGCTAACTCTCGGCAAAAACTCACGGACACGTTGGCCTGTAGATTCATAATTCTGGATCGCATGTTCCAGTCCAATTTCCGCAGCTTTTTCAGCACTCCTCTCTGCACATCCAGCGCAAAAAAACTGCGAGTACAAGCTCTCCAAATACTCCTTTTGGAGTTAGTACTGGCAGGAGCCCGACTAAAAGCGTCCTCTCTGCTCAAGTCGTTCAGGGACCTGAATGTGAATGTCATGAGGATGTTATGAGTTAATGTCTAAGGTGTATAATAAAATTGAGTCCCAGGTGGCTCTGGTCAACAGAGATGTAAAATGTTTGTAGCACACCCGAGCCCAAAAATCCCTACATGAATGATATTTGAAAATGAAGAGGGTGGAGGTGCGTGGTAAGGGATGGGGAGAAAAATAACTGCAGGATGAAATGCTCCCACAGGGAGTCAGCTCCACCCACTGACCCAACAGGCCCCCAAGTTCCCCAAGGTCCACCCAAGGAGTGAGGCCAAAACACCTCTCCGACCGCCAGGCCCATTGAGCTCCAGACGAGAGAGGGACAGGGCCCTGAGGGCTGCTAGCAGCAGGACCAACAGCCCACATTCCCCAGAGCCGCCAAGACCCTCACGAACCACAGTCAACCCGCCACCCGAGAGGATGCCAAACCCCACCAGGACAACCCGGCCAAGAGCGCCCGCCCAACCGCCGACAGAGCCAGGAAGCACCAGGAGCGGGCCCCCACCACAAGAAAGGGGTCAGCCAGCTGGCCACGCATAGTCCCAGACTATTACAAAGGGCATCCACCCAGTCCCCACCCCAGAATAAATACTACACCCACCCCTCATAAGAACAACTCTCAGAACACATAGGACACTAGACACCCAGGCTGGGTCAACCTGCCCCCTCCCACGGGCCACTAGTCACGCCCCCAGACACCTAACCCCCCAGCCTATGAACCTGCAACCCACCAGCGAGCCGAAGGCCCCCCGCCCAGAGCCGGGCACCAGAGCGCAATCTAGCCCAGAGCCCGACAACCCACCCGCCAGAGCCCAAGATCCCCGACCCCCACCAGGCCCAAGCCCGGGGACAACACGCCCCCAGAACCCCAAGCCCCCGGTGCCCGCCCCAAACCTATCCCAACACTGCCAGGCTACCGATCAGTGACCCATGACCACCGCCACAGACCACCTGAGGGCCCGCATGCAGCCACCAACTGGCATCCCACAGAACCACCCAGACCTTCCCCAGGGTGAAAGCAGACACCCACAACAGCCCAGCCCCCGACAACCCTCCTGGCGCACCAAACCCTGACACCTCCCACATCAACCCATTTGCAAACTGAGGTGTACCGCAAACCCACCCACACAGACCAGTATTTGCAGTTTGACTCCCATCACCCTCTGGAGCACAAGTTAGGAGTCATCAAGACTCTGTACCACAGAGCAGACAACGTCCCTACTAACTTCGGAGCCAGGCAGAAGGAGAAATCACACACAAAACAGGCTCTAGAGAAATGTGGATATCTTAACTGGGCCTTCCTGAAAGTAGAGAAGAAACCCAAACAGGACTCCAGCCAGTCATCAGGTGAAAATGAGGAACCCAGACCCAGACCAGTGGTCGTTCCATATGTTGCGGGAGTTTCAGAGAAATTGAGACATTTATTTTCTAAACACAACGTCCCAGTGGCTTTTAAACCCCAAAATACATTACAGCAAAGACTGGTTCATCCCAAAGATCCAGTCCCCCGGCACAAACAGAGTAATATTGTGTATGCTGTTCAGTGTCAGGAGGGCTGTGATCAGTCTTACATCGGGGAAACTAAACAGCCACTGGTCAAAAGGATGATCCAGCACAGGAGATCAACGTCATCAGGTCAGGACTCTGAGGTCTACACTCATCTTCAGGCCAGATATCACTCTTTCAGGGATGAAGATGTTCACATCCTTGATAGAGAGGAACAATGGTTTGAGAGATGAGTAAAAGAGGCCATCTTTGTGAAAAGAAACCATCCATCATTAAACAGAGGTGGAGGCCTCCATTTTCAACTGTCCCCCTCTTACAATGCTGTAATTGCTAGTATCACTCAGCCCCTTGTGAATAGCAAGCAACCTTCAGGGTGCTAATGATCCATCGTTAGGCTGATGGTCCTCCTTAATCATGTGAGCAGTTGGTATTGGCTGTCAGCAGCAAACTGGTTGATCCACTGTGAGAGGGTGCTATTTATAAGACTGAGCTGAATACAGCTCCTCAGACTGAAGAAGTCTTTTGGAGGAAAGACGAAACGTTTCTACAATTTTTTTGTTCTATTTTGTTTTTTGAATGTCCAGAGGACCAGACTGAACACCTTTAAAGGTATTCCTAAGAGGCTCAGGTCCAAAAACCACAACCTCTGTCTTGTCTGAGTTTAAAAGCAGAAAATTAAGCATCATCCATGGTTTTATGTCTGTAAGACATGCTTGTAACTAAAAGGACCTGGATTTATTGAGTTTCATGGACATCAGCATAACAATGAATATTCATTCCTCGTTGTTTAATCACTTTACCTAAAATAAGCATATATTAGGTAAAGTGCATTGGTCCAAGCACTGAACCCTAAGGAACTCCATGACTAACTTTGGTATATGAAGAAGGTGCATTTACATTTACAAATTGGAATCTCAGATAAACACGATTCAAACCATTTTAGAACTGTTCCTGTAATCCCATTATATATTTATGACAAAAAAACGGGTTATAGGATTTGAACCAGATGACAGACAACAGAAAAGTTTAAAATGTTTATTAATAAACTTCTTCTGGTGGAGGTCTGAGTCTTTGGGCTGGCACAATCTGAAGAGACAGGAGAGTTAAAGGTCCACTGACATGATTTTTTTACTATTCATAAAATTGCTCAAAATATATATATTTTACCATACCATACCATACCATTTTATTTATAAAGCACTTTCAACAGGAACAAGTCCACACCAAAGTGCTGAACAAACAAACACGTAACAGGCAACACAGACAATGAAGTACAACACGAAAAACATAAAAACATTGCAGATCATAAGTAAAACGATCAAATATAAATCAGCTGGCATTGAAAGCAATGGAGTAGTAGTGAGTTTTTAACCGGGATTTGAAAACTGAGAGGGAGGGGGCCTGTTTGATGAGCAGCGGTAACTCGTTCCAGAGTCTTGGGCCTGCTACAGAGAACGCCCTGTCACCCCTGCGCTTAAGGCGAGTTTCTGGAACTCTTAAGAGTACCTGATCCTCTGACCTCAAAGCACGTGGAGGGACATATGGGTGTATCAGATCCGAGAGATAGGCGGGGGCGAGACTGTTCAGCGATTTGTAGACATACATGAGAATTTTGAATTGGATTCGAAGATGAACCGGTAGCCAGTGAAGGGAGGCCAAGACTGGTGTAATGTGCTCTCTTTTGCGTGTGCTGGTTAAAAATCGGGCAGCTGCGTTCTGAACCAGTTGTAATCGTGCAATGGTGGCTTGACTGACGCCAAGCAGAAGTGAATTGCAGTAATCCAGCCTAGATGTAATGAATGCGTGAATTTTATCATTTAAATATGTTCCTTTATGCAAACAAAATGATAAATCACTTTAAAGGACAACACCCACCGTGACAGTAACAATTCACCATATTGGAGAATTACTGTAGTATTTTATGAATTTTATTTTCATTTTTGCATTTGGGCCAGGCGAGGGTTAAAAAAAAAAAAAAAAAAAACCCACTCCCGAATGAATCCGGAAACCTGGCCGAAGAGTCCCGAAGGGTCATGCCTTTTGTTACATTGATCTCCACCCAGAAAGCAAGGCAGAAGGTAGGAGTGAGTTTCCATGGAGGTTTATGAGAGTGAGAGTAAAACTGCATATTTCCTGGTGCATTTTTGTGTACAACTGGACCAGTGGTCTGCTTTTATTTTTTATTTATTTTATAGACCTTTTTAATAAGATATAACACCGCTGCGACTGTTGCTGGCTGCTCTCCTCTCCTCTGCCCAGAGAGGAGCGAGCCGCGCGGCTTCTCCCTGGCTCCCCGTTCCGCTGCGTCAGCTTTGAAGTTCGTGCCGGGGCTCGGTTCTGTCCCAGCCTTGTTGCTGGAGCACGGGGAAGCACAGAGAGCACGGGAGAGCACGGGGAAGCCCGCGCGCTCAGAGCTCCGCGCTGCGGCTGCCTTTCTACTCCCGACCTGTCTGGTCAGGGGAGAGAATAAAAAGGCGATGCGGAAATGAATGAATTTGTCGCGATCAAGCGAATTAAACTAGTATGTCTACGTGGATGCTGCTCAGAATATGACAGACATCAGTGAGCGACCGCTTCTCTTTTTTTTTCCTCTCTTAGAGCAGCGGTCATGGAAGTTGATGAAGGCTTATTAAAACTCCGCCTGTAACTCCAAGGCGGAATCTTTAGTGATGTGAATGCCCATATTTGGAGAGGGGCAGATCTTCCCGGAGCTTCTGCTAAAATCTGCTATAAATCATGAAATAACACATTTTGCATTATTTCTCTACAATATAAATAAACGCTCCTGTATTATTTTTAAATAAACTAATAAATATTAATGGCGATGCAATTTGAAAACATGGTGGGTCATGGACTTTAATTTTGCTTTAAAAGTGATTTTGAACTTCAAGCCGTGTTTAATCATGGGAAATCCGATTACACCGAACGCACCATCTGTGATGTCACACTGGGCAGAGCTCTGGGCTTGTCACAGTGCGCAGGTATGAGCAGCTCGACATGAAGGTAAGTCTGATACAGCATCAGACCTAAATTAGATCCTGTTGTTTCTTGTTCCATCATCCAAACTATTTTCTGCTTCCCAAAATGAAGACAAATAGCTCAAATATTCACATAAATTGCTAAATTCATCCAGTTTTAAATGGTCCACTATTAAAGAGACCAGAGCCCTCTGCCCAGTGTTACGTCACAGATGGTGCGTTCGTGTGTAATTGGATTTCCCATGATTAAACACGGCTTGAAGTTCAAAATCACTTTTAAAGCAAAATTAAAGGGATTTAGCATTTTGTTTGCAAAAATGAAAACCTATTTAAATGATAAAAGATATATATTTTGAGCAATTTTATGAAATCATGTCAGTGGGGCTTTAAGCATCCTGACTGTCTGATGAACAGAGCTGTCTCTCAGTCTGCTGGTTTGAGCCTGGAGACTCCTCAGTCTCCTCCCTGAAGGCAACAGGCTGAAGCAGCTGTGTAATGGGTGTGTGGGATCACCTGCCATGCAGAGGGCTTTCCGAGTGAGGCGGTTGCTGTGTAAGTCCTGTAGTGAGGGGAAGGAGGTGCCGACAATCTTCTCAGCTGCTCTCACGATGCGCTGGAGGCTCTTGCGGCAGGATGCAGTACATGCACCAAACCACACTGTGATGCAGCTGGTCAGGACACTTTCTATGGCACCCCTGTAGAAGGTGCACATGATGGGGGTTGGAGCTCCAGCTCTTTTCAGCTTGCGGAGAAAGTAGAGGCGCTGGTGAGCCTTCTTGGCCAGTGATGCAGTGTTCCTGCTCCAGGACAGGTCCTCTGAGACGTGCACTCCCAGGAACTTGGTGCTGTCCACTCTCTCCACTGTGGTGCTGTTGATGGTCAGAGGGGCATGTTGGGCATCCCTCTTCCTGAAGTCCACAACAATCTCCTTTGTCTTCTCCACGTTGAGAGTGAGATTGTTGTGTCCGCACCACAAGGCCAGGCGGCTCACCTCGTTCCTGTAGTCCGTCTCATCGTTGTTGCTGATGAGACCTACCACTGTTGTGTCGTCCGCAAACTTGATGAAGTGGTTGGAGCTGTATGATGGTGTGCAGTCGTGTGTTAGCAGGGTGAATAGAAGGGGGCTCAGCACACATCCTTGTGGGGCTCCTGTATTCAATGTGATGGTGCTGGATGTGTTATTCCCGACCCGTACTGCCTGTGGTCTCCCGGTCAGGAAGTCTAGCAGCCAGTTACACATTGAGGTGTTCAGCCCCAGACTGTCCAGTTTAAGGATGAGCTGTTGGGGGATGATGGTGTTGAATGCCGAGCTGAAGTCGATGAACAGCATTCTGACATAGGAGTCTTTCGTGTCCAGATGTGTGAGAGCTGTGTGGAGGGCAGAGGAGATGGCATCGTCGGTTGAGCGATTAGGCCGATATGCAAATTGGAAGGGATCCAGGGAGGCAGGGAGGACAGATGTGATGCTTTTCATGACTAGCCGTTCGAAGCACTTCATCAGGATGGGGGTGAGTGCTACTGGACGATAGTCATTGAGGCAGGAGGGCGTTGCCTTCTTTGGGACAGGGATGATGGTGGTGGCTTTGAAACAGGTGGGGACGATGGCCTGACTCAGTGAGATGTTAAAGATGTCCGTGAAGACCGTTGCGAGTTCTCCTGCACAGTCCTTCAGCACATGACCAGGTATGTTGTCAGGACCAGAAGCTTTTCGGGCGTTGATCTTGATGAATGATCGCCTCATGCTGTCTGAGGACAGTGCCAGCACCTGGTCATCGGGAGAGAGGGGTGAGTTTTTGTGCAGGTGTGCTGTTACATGCCTCAAACCAAGCAAAGAAGTCATTCAGTTCATTCAGCGTAAAGGTTGTGTTGTCACAGGTCTGTGGGGACGGTTTGTAGTTTGTGATGGTCTGTATTCCCTGCCACAGACTCCGTGTATCCTTGCTGTCCTTGAAGCGGTGAGCTATTTTCCTGGAATACTGCTTCTTGGCCTTTCTGATGCCCCGGGCCAGGTTCTTTCTGGCTGCCCTCAGGCCCACCTGATCTCCCGCTTTGAAGGCAGCATTCCTGGCTTTCAGGAGTCTGTAAACCTCAGCTGTCAGCCATGGCTTCTGATTAGCCCGAACAGTGATGGTCTTGAGGTTGGTTACATCATCAATGCACTTGGTGATGTATGAACATACAGTGTCTGAGTATTCCTGGAGACATGCGTTGTTGTTTGTGGTAGCAGCTTCTTTGAACATGCTCCAATCTGTGGTGTCAAAACAGTCCTGGAGTGTTTCTGAAGACCCCTCTGGCCATACTCGTATCTGCTTGCGAATTGGTTTTGTGACTTTCACTAGTGGTCTGTAAGCTGGCTTTAGCATAATGGTACATCCACACCAAACGGCTTTTCAACGGCCAAAAAAGCTCGTCACGCACGCAAGTGGACGCACTGGACCCAGTGGTGTCCAGACCAGAACGCGAAGCTGCGGCGGCGTGGCGGCGAGGGGGGGGGAGGAGCTTACCGGTATACCGAGTTCCTCACTGCACTCCGCCAGGCAAGGACCTTTTTATTTCTGTCTCTGTAGAGCAGACTTGACTGGTTGTAAAGGACTTGTAGCGAACACACAGCTACAATGAGTTTCTCTTCCATAGTACACAACTTTGCGGGTTTTTTCTGTGTCCCACAAACAATACGTCACATAGTTGCGCAATACCCGTCCCCTCGTTTCCGCGTCACATAGCGGACTCTCCCCTTCTCTCCTCCCCCCGACTCTCCCTGATTGGTTGACACACGAGTTGAACGGTGTTTGAACGTTTGAACGGCGAAATCTTCAGCTAAATCAACGAGTGCTATGGAGGCTGACACGGGTTCACGTGCACGGAAAACGCTTTCCAGCACGCTCAACATGCACGTGACGTGACGCCCGACGCCAAGACGCGCCTAGAGGCGCGTCCCCCATTGACTTTGCATGTAAACTGGATGCTCCTGCAGGTTGAAAAGCCGTTTGGTGTGGACGTACCATAACACAAATATGATCAGAAGCACCGATGTGGGGGAAGGGGAGGGCCTTGTATGCTGCTTTCATGGTGGTGTAGACTTGGTCCAGTGTATTTCTGCCTCTTGTTGGGAAGTTTCTGCTTCTGTATGTTTTTGGAAATACACTCTTTAAATCTGCTTGGTTGAAATCACCAGCCGTGTTGAGGAAAGCATCAGGGTGGGCTGTTTGCTGTTCACTGATGTGCAGATACAGTATAGTTCATTCAGTGCCTCACCTCTAACTTTGCAGCTGGAGCTTGGAGGAATATATACAGATGCCCATATGATAAGTATTAAGTCCCCGTGACTCAACGAGGCTAGCCTGTATAAATAAAGGTTGAATGGATGAATGAATTAAGCATTAATATATACAGTAGTCCCTTGCTAATTTGCGGTTCGTTTATCGTGGATTATGTCCTGAGCTGCGCAGAGCTCTGTTTATACCAACAGTCCTTTTTTCGGTAGGCGGGGCACTCTGCTCTGTTGTCGGTGCAACGCGCCCCGCTTGTATAATGGTAGGGGAAACACTGATTACATTACATTATTCTAATTTTTATATAATCTATATTAAGCATTATATCATATTAATTACATTATTCTGTGTTTTATATATAAATATTTAGCATTATTTCATATTAATTGCATTATTCTACATAAAATGAAAGGTAGCAGAAGGAAGAAAAAATCTTATATCTGCCCCTTTTTTCAAACAATCAGTTCAAACAATAATTATCTACAAGTAACAGAACAAAATGAATAATTCTAATTTTCTAACTCGAATACAATACACATTATGCTACTTCATTTTTTTTTTTTTTTAACAATTCAGTTTTGATCATTTTTTTAAATGTACACATTGACTTGGCATTTTTAACTTCATTCTCCAAACCATTCCATAATCTAATTCCCTGGATTGAAGTAGGCCGTCCCTTCAAACTAGTTCTGTATTTTGGTTTTAATATTTCTGTCCCCTTAAGATTATAACAACTTTGTCTTTTAACAAAATGCATTTGGATATTTAAAGGTAATGCGTTATTCTGAGCCCTATACATAACTGATAAAATATTATAATCTACCAAATCATGGAACTTCAATAACTTCAGTTGATAAAATAATGTGCTTGATGGATGACAGTAATGTTTTCTAGTGATAATTCTTACAGCTCTTTTCTGTAATACAAAAATAGGCTTTGTAATTGTTTTACATGCCTTCCCCCATTATTAAGAATTATATCATATTAATTACATTTTTGTACTTAATATATACAGTAATCATTATTAAGCATTATATAATATTAATTACATTATTCTATTTGTTATGTAATCATTATTAAACATTATATCATATTAATTACATTATTGTACTTATTATACTCATTATTAAGCATATGTTATTTCAGCAGCAAAAATACAAGCAATTGCTTTTGTTTTGTATTAATTTAGAAGTAAATTAATTACATTACATGTTTACATTTTTGTTGTAATACCATGAAATCGAGTGTTTTTGCTGACGATGATCAACTTCTAGCCAGAATTGAGCCGTTTTATGACACATTAATAGTTTCTGCTGTAAATCAAGTTGAACTTCAGGGAAACAGTTTAATTCCAAAGTTTTCATTTTAAATTCACACTTTAATAAACTATTTCACATTTTTCCTCAGGAGATCAACTAAAACGTTTAGTTTCAGAACTGATCTAGCTCTTAACTATATTAATTACTTTGACTCAATTGAAATAAGCCTTGAGCGTTGTTTAACTTTTCTTTTTGTCCTTACCATGTGAGATGTGTTCAGAAAGGATGTTTGGTTACATCTTCATTTAAATCATTTAACTGCTTTGTTACATGGAAAAAAATTCATTTTTTGTTTAAATTTGCCTTCAGATTGTCATTGGTTTATTTTATTTTTATATTTTTGTAAAGAAAAGCAATTGATATTGACAATGACTGATTTATGATCACAGTAAAAGCAAAACCACTGTACTTTGAGTTTACATTCCACTGAAGTTCCATTTCTGTCTTTATGTCCTCAGGGCGAGTCGGTCAAGTATTTCCTGGACAATTTGGGGAAGCTCGGACAGTCGGTAAGTCTCCCCACACCCCCAGCAGGGAGGGCCAATGGGTGACGTAACACTCAACTGGTTTGTTGAAGAGAAGTGAAAGTGTCTTCTTCCTGTCACTGGCCAAGGGTTCACACTGATGTGTGACTGTGTGCGCTCCTTTCTACCACATAGCTGCTTGATTTATCATAAACTACAACTACTGAGAGAAACACAATGAACACGTTGTGCTTTTAAAAACATGCTGCTGAAACTTTGACAAGCTCAGGAGAGTTTCTCCAAAACTTTGTTGTAATCAGGGAATGACAGATGGTGAAACATTGTGTAGAGCAGATCAGATGTTTTATTTGACAGTTATATGACGGAGAAATGAGTTTAAATCACTGATGAGGAACGTGAAGCTCAGGAGCTTGTCTCATTCTGCTCAATCAGAGCCTCTTCTCAGAAATCAGGAAAATGATTCTGATTGGAGGACGAGCTGGAGCAGCTTCCTGTGGTTGACAAAACACTTTTTGACTTATCGTGACTCAACAGCTTCATGTGATGTTATCAAGAGGCCTTCAGTCCCAGCCGCTCTATGTTAAAGGATCATTCAACCATTTTGAAGTGGGCTTACATTAAAATTGCATTTGTGCCCAAAACATCCGATCTGACCCGGCCCCAGCCTGCAGTCATCATTTCCGAACCCCACCCGACCTGATGAAGTAACTGTAATCAGTGTTTCCCCTAGATAACTTGCCATGGTGGGGCGCTCATCTCGTCCGTGGTTTTTGTCCGGGGGGGACGGACGGACGGACCGACAGAGACATGTCCTGAGCTGCGCAGCACTTATACTGGCAGACTTGGAGAGTGGGGGACAGAGATGAAGCCGCGCGCTGTTTGCACCAACAGTTTTGGAGCAGGGCTGAGGAGAGAGGCAGAGACATGTCAGCCTGTGCAGACAGTTTGGTTTTTGTTTGTTTTGGGTGGGGGAGGGTGAGACAAACACGAGCTGTGCGCTGTTTGTACCGACAGTTTTCGTGTGTGTGTGTGTGTGTGTGT
>JBBPBX010012574.1:0-32942 GCA_038048925.1 Garcialebias charrua
TTTCTTGTCTTGAACCACTTTGGACATGTCTGCCTGCCTGGGAGGAGTCGACGAGGGACACGCCCCCAGAAACCATCTTGGCTACAGCAAACTGGTTGGTCCACATAAGTTGCTTACTTGGTGGGTTAACTTCAGTGTGCTTTGGACTACTCTGACTGAGGAAGCCCTCTGGAGTGAGGGTGAAACGTTTCTGCTAAAAAGAAACTGTCCAGATGAACTGATTGAGAATGAGCGGATTTGATACCTGGACTATTGAGAATTAACTTTCTTGTCTTGAACCACTTTGGACATGTCTGCCTGCCTGGGAGGAGTCGACGAGGGACACGCCCCCAGAAACCATCTTGGCTACAGCAAACTGGTTGGTCCACATAAGTTGCTTACTTGGTGGGTTAACTTCAGTGTGCTTTGGACTACTCTGACTGAGGAAGCCCTCTGGAGTGAGGGTGAAACGTTTCTGCTAAAAAGAAACTGTCCAGATGAACTGATTGAGAATGAGCGGATTTGATACCTGGACTATTGAGAATTAACTTTCTTGTCTTGAACCACTTTGGACATGTCTGCCTGCCTGGGAGGAGTCGACGAGGGACACGCCCCCAGAAACCATCTTGGCTACAGCAAACTGGTTGGTCCACATAAGTTGCTTACTTGGTGGGTTAACTTCAGTGTGCTTTGGACTACTCTGACTGAGGAAGCCCTCTGGAGTGAGGGTGAAACGTTTCTGCTAAAAAGAAACTGTCCAGATGAACTGATTGAGAATGAGCGGATACATCACCCATAATTCTACTTACTTTTTCTAACTGATACACAAACTACATCACAAAATGAATAATTCTACTTAATTTTTCTAACTAATACACAATTTTTCTAACTAATACACAAAATACATAACAGTTAAATATTTTTTTTTCCTATTCTTTTATTATTTTTTTCTACTTAATTTTCCTAACTGTAATACACAAACTAGATCATAAAATGCATAATTCTACTTAATTTTTCTAACTGTAATACACAAATTAAAAGATGGCACAACATCAAGATGTTCACAAAATGAATAATTCTACTTAATTTTTCTAACTGTAATACACAAACGCACTAAGCTACATCATAAGTACAACATAGGTGTAATACACAAACACGCAAGGTTACATCATATATAGTTTTTGAGCAAGTCCTTTTTGACCTTTTTCTTAAATGTATACATTGATTTTTCATTTTTAACATCACTCTCCAGAGCATTCCACAATCGAACTCCCTGAATTGAGGTAGACCGTCCCTTTAAGCTGGTTCTGAATTGTGGTTTGATGAATATCTCTGTCCCTTTGAGATTGTAATAACTTTGTCTTTTTATAAAATTTCTTTGGATATTTAAAGGTAATGTGTTATTATGAGCCCTATACATAACTGATAAAATACTATATTCTACCAATTCCTGGAATTTCAATAAGTTTAGCTGAAGAAACAAAGTGTTTGATGGGTGACTGAAATGTTTTCTGGTGATTACTCTTACAGCTCTCTTTTGTAAAATAAAAACAGGCTTTGTAATAGTTTTGCACGCTTTTCCCCAAACCTCAATACAATAGATTAAATGTGGAGCAATGATTGTGTTATACAACATATGTAAAGCTTTATCAATTAAAAAATCCCTGACTTTATACAATACTGCAATTGATCTAGCTATTTTTTTAATGGAATTTACATGATGTTTCCACGTCAGTTTGTCATCAATGATAACACCCAGAAACTTCACTTCACTCACTTTACAGATCACAACATCTTCAATTTCAAATGGATCGTCATCAACAATTCTCTTTTTGTTACTGAATATCTGTTTATGTCATTACCCGAACAGAAAAATGTGGTGTCATCGGCAAAAAGAACACATTTAAGTAGTCCTGACACATTTACCAAGTCATTCACATATAAAATAAATAACTTTGGTCCAAGCACAGAACCCTGAGGAACTCCACAAGTGATATCACGGAGGTCAGATCTAACATCATTTATTTGCACAAACTGTTTCCTGTCCTTCAAATAGCTAGATACCCACTGTAATGCTGGTCCTCTAACACCATATTTATTTAGTTTTTCAAGGAGAATGGTGTGGTCAATGGTATCAAATGCTTTTTTTAGATCAACAAAAACACTAACACAGAACTGTTTATGATCGACAGCATTAGTTATTTGTTCCATTAAATCCATGAGAGCCATTGACGTAGAGTTTTTTTCTCTAAACCCATACTGACTGCTACTTAAAATATTTTGTTTATCAATAAATTGATCCAATCTGGTCACAAATAGTTTTTCTAGAATTTTTGAGAACTGTGGTAATAAGGATATTGGCCTATAATTATTGAATACACATTTATCACCATTTTTAAAAAGAGGAATTACCTTTGCTACTTTCATGTTATCTGGAAATATTCCTGTTGAAAAAGATAAATTGCATATATATGTAAACGGTTCAATAACATAACTTATTATTTCTTTTACGAACATCATATCCATGTCCACCCAGTCTTTTGATCTCTTGTCTGAGAGATTTTTTACCATTTTCATAATTTCCTCTTTGTTAGTTCCACTAAGAAAAATACTGTTGGTGCAACTTTTAATTGAATGACACACCTTATTATCTACTTTTGGTATTTTAGCTGCAAGGCTTGATCCAATATTTACAAAATATTGATTAAATTCATTTACGATATCATTCTCATCATGTATTTCTTTGTCATCTTTCACAAAATATTTTGCAATGTTCGTTTTTGCTTTATGACTTTTTAGAACATCATTTATTACTCGCCATGTTGTTTTAGTGTCACCATTGCTCTTGTTTAATAAATCACTATAGTATTCTTTCTTGCATCTTCTTATAATCATTACCAATTTATTTTTATATTTTTTATATTTTTCTTCAGCTTGTTGTGTTCTCGTTTTTAAGAAACATAAATACAAGTTTTTTTTTTTTACAAGCATTTCTCAACCCTTTAGTCATCCAAGGTTGGTCAACAATATTTCTTTTTCTACGATTTCTTTGCACACAATTCTTTTCATACAGAGCTTCTAAAATGTTCATAAATTCATCATATGATCTGTTAACATCATCAATATACACGTCCTTCCAGTTTTGCTTCTGTAAATCATCTTTTAATTGATCCATAGCTTTTTTTGATGTGTTTATTATTTTTTTCTTAATTGTAACTTCTTTTGTAATGTTTTGATCATTTCTGTAGATAGTGAAAACTGGTAAATGATCACTTAAATCAGTTGTTAAGATACCACCTGTCATATCCCCATTAGTTATATTTGTGAAAATGTTGTCAATTATCGTAGCACTATGAGTTGTAATTCTTGTTGGTTTTGATATTAACGGATAAAGATTTAAACTATACATTGAATTTAGAAATGTGCTGATGTTATTTGAATCCGTTTTATTTCCCAGGTCAATATTAAAGTCTCCACACAAGAAAACTTTTTTATTTAAACTCTTTTCCAGTAGTTGTATGATTTTATCGGTGAATATTTCTATATTTGATCCTGGTGATCGATATACACAACTTATGGATATGTTTTTAGCATTTTCGTTTAATATTTCTATTGTTATTATTTCCATAAGATTGTCAACAATTATTGACATTTCTTTAATTATTCTACACTTTATTTCATTTTTGACAAATAGAGCTACTCCACCACCTTTTTTATTGTTTCTGTTTAAATGATATAATTCATATCCTTCGATGTGAACATTATTTTTGTTTTCATCATTAAGCCATGTCTCTGACAGTGCTATTAATGTAAAAGTTCTGTTTAACTGTTTTAAATAATCTGTTATTTTGGATATATTTGCATTTATACTTCTACTATTGATGTGAATAATAGAGAGATCTCCATTTGTTATATTGATGTCATTAAACTTTTCTTCATTATAGTATTCACAGTCTTTTATAGCAGGATAAAAGTTTGCATCAACCATATCTTCAACATTATATATTTTAAATTCTGAGTCTTCGTTTGTTGCTGTCATGTTTTAATGTATTTGTTTGTTTGTTCATTTTTGTCAATTTTTGTGTATGAACATGTGATAGTGATTGGTGATTTGTCATTTTTGAGCTCATCAAAATGTGTCTAAGTCTTTCAGTTCTTTTATTATTTTAGCTTGAGAATTTTCATGTACTTTGATCCAGATGTTTCCGTTTCTTGTCCAAGTTTTTTTTATTTTTTCATCCTTTTTCAACAACCTTGCTGCATGTGCAATGTTTGCGTTTTTTTTAGTTAGGTGTTCATTCATGAAGACATAGTTTTTGCGAGTTTCTTTGACTGCATCATTACCCTGTTTCTTTGATTCCTTCCAATGAATCTCACGACTACTGATGGTTTAAGTTTGTTAACTCTATTGGGCAGTGTGTAACAGGTGGAAATGTCATCACGTTTAATGTTAATGTCTTTGCTATTTAAGAAAGTGACTACCTGATCCTCCAGAGACTGCAGTTGTTCTGGTGGTCCTTCTTCAGTCGTGGTATCACCTCTAACTACATCTGCCAATGTCCGGCGTTTAATCTCAAGTCCAGAAATGACCAGATTCTCGCCTCTTATGTATTTGTTCCATGTCCTCACACTTTTGTTCCAATTGAGCTAATCGTTCTTCTCTGATGACCTCCTGAGCTTTCATTTGTTTCATCTCCTCTACCAGTTGATTAAAGTTTTTTTGCCCAGCTCTCAAACTTGCAAGTTCCACAGTGAGAACGTTTACTGCATTTTTCAATTCCTCCATTAACTCCAGATTTTTATCCACCGATTTTTTACTCGCCGACTCCTGTCTCTGCGGCTCCGTTTTCTTTGTTTTCCCAGGACTCATCTCGCCTGCTTCTTCTGGTCTGGATACAGAAATTCACTGTTCCACAGCAACTCGCTCGCCGATCTGCTCCCGTCCGCAGCAACTCGTTCGCTGCTCTGCTCCCGTCCACAGCAACTCGCTCGCTGCTCTGCTCATGTCCAACAGTAACCAGCTTGCTTCCCGTCCAACAGCAACTCGATCGTTGCTCTGATTCCGTCTTCAGCAACTCGCTCGCTGTCCTGCTTCCGTCCAACAGCAACTCACTCGTTGCTCTGCTCACGTACAACCAGCTTGCTGCACTGTTCCCGTCCAACAGCAACCAGCTTGCTGCACTGCTCCCGTCCAACAGCAACCAGCTTGCTGCACTGCTCCCGTCCAACAGCAACCAGCTTGCTGCACTGCTCCCGTCCAACAGCAACCAGCTTGTTGCTCTGCTCACGTCCAGCATCAACCAGCTTGTTTCTCTGCTCCTGTCCAACAGCAACTCACTCGTTGCTCTGCTCACGTCCAACAACAACCAGCTTGCTGCACTGCTCCCGTCCAACAGCAACTCGCTCGTTGCTCGTCCAACAACAACCAGCTTGCTGCTCTGCTCACGTCCACAGCAAACAGCTTAGCGCAGGTCCTGTCCACCAGCAACCAGTTCAGCTCAGCTCTCGTCCATCTGGGGCCTGGATGTAATTTATTGTCCCACAGCAGCACTCCAATGCCTCTCTGGCCTCACCAGTTCACAGACTACAGATTTTCAGCCCGTAGCAACAATCCCCAACTCCGTGGTGTTTTGCCGCATTAGCTTTTATCAGCAGCACATGGCTAGCGTTAGCTTGTAGCCTGTAGCCTCCACTCCCAGCTTTGTTTTGTTCTTTCGCTGCAACAAAGCTCCTCCAGCTTGCCGGCCCGCGTTTCTTCGTAACAACCAGCGTATTTTTCCGGTTTATTTGTTCACGAAGCCCGCAGCTACGGTACCCGGTTACGGTGACCCAGCTCGGTTAGCTTTGATTAGCCTGGTTTGTAGCTACGCTAGGCTAACTCTCGGCAAAAACTCACTGACACGTTGGCTTGTAGATTCATAATTCTGGATCGCACGCTCCAGTCCAATTTCCTCAGCTTTTTCAGCGCTCCTCTCTGCACATCCAACGCAAAAAACTGCGAGTACAAGCTCTCCAAAATACTCCTTTTGGAGGTAGTACTGGCAGGAGCCCGACTACGAACGTCCTCTCTGCTCAGCCGCCATCTTTTCGAATGAAGAATGAAGCTTAGCAGCAGACATTTCACCTTGTTAACAGCTGAGAGCCTGCTGCCGGTGTTCTGTGGCTTGCGGGCCGGCTCTAATAGTTATTAAATATCATCCAGGGGGCCATAAATAATTGCTTTGCGGGCCGGATCTGGCCCGCGCGCCGCCACTCTGACATATGTGCTGTAGAGTGAGTATTGTAGATTGTAAAGTAAGGCTGCAGATGAGTTAGTGCAGATTGTAGAGTGTACATTGTAGAATAAGGCTGTAATGTAGGTAGTGAAAGTTGTAGAGTAAGGCTGCAGAGGAAGTAGTGCAGGTTGTAGAGTGAAGCCCCCCGTATAGCTCTGCGTACGTCCATACGCAGAGGTACGCACGTACTACGCCGAGCTACATGCGTATCCCCGCAGGGCATGTACGCGCAAAGCTCAAATTTTACAACAGCGTACGCAAACGCGTTGTCGCACAATAAACTGCCCTTCGTCAGACTGTTTTGTATGCGACTCAAATATATTAAATTCCCATTCTTCATCCCTGATCTGGCCTTTTCTTTCGTTTTTTTGCCAAAAGGCAAGTGATCGCTTTCTCCTCTGTTGACTCCATGACTGAAATTATGAAAAATGAACAAATTTGTCACAAGCGAATTAAACTCGGGTCCAGCGTGGCTGCGGGAGGGTCTGGAGATTTCCTGGTGTGCTGGTCTTATGTGTGGGCTGCAGGATCAGCGCTCCCAGTTTTTTTTTTTTTTTAGAACTTTTTAATAATGTATAAACACAGAACACCGCTGCGGCTGAAGCTTTTTCCCCCGACCTGTCAATCAATTCAGTAGGCGTGTCAGCAAATGACCAATCAGCTACCTCAATTTGTCCCGTAGGTAAACGCTCTGCGATGCAGTTGCTCAAATGACGTCAAGAAATTGGTGCGAAAACCCAAGAACGTGCACGAGAACGTGCACTGAGGTGTAGGGGTGAACTGTCTGCGTACAGTACGCGCATATGGACACTCCTACGGATGTACGCAGAGCTATGGGTGAGTCTTAAGGCTGTAAAGCCTACAGATTACAAAGGCAAGAACAAACAATGCCCCAGGGACCCATCTCTGCCTGATGCCCTCAATAAGTTTTATGCACGTTTTGATGATCCAAACAGACCAGCTAGCACCAGACTCACCTCATCACCAGATGAAGAGCATCTCAGAGTGACCGCAGCAGAAGTGAGAGGCAGTCTCAGAAAGATTAATCCTCATAAAGCAACCGGACCAGACAACATCCCAGGGAAAGTTCTGAAGGAATGTGCGGACCAGCTCTGTGAGGTGCTGGCTGACATCTTCACCACCTCACTTGCACTGGAGTCAGTTCCCACCTGCCTGAAGACCGCGACCATCATCCCAGTCCCAAAGAGCTCCACAGTGACTGGTCTGAATGACTATAGACCAGTGGCCCTCACCCCGGTAGTCGCTAAATGTTTTGAGAAACTGGTCATGACCCACATCAAGGCAACCGTCAACATCAACGAGGACCCTCATCAATACGCATACCGCGAGAACCGATCAACAGAGGACGCCATTTCTTCCGTGGTCCACACTGCTCTCACCCACCTGGATCAGAAGGACTCATACGTGCGTCTGCTCTTCGTGGACTTCACATCTGCCTTCAACACCATGATCCCCCAAACTCTGATAGACAAACTATCTACACTTGGACTAAGCCCCTCCATTTGTAACTGGGTACTAGACTTCTTAACAGACAGACCACAGTCCGTGAAGATCCACAACTTCTCCTCCTCCACCATAACCCTCAGCACTGGCTCTCCTCAAGGATGTGTGCTGAGCCCCCTTCTGTTCACTCTGCTCACATATGATTGTACAGCCACACTTCCAGGCTGTCATATTGTTAAGTTTGCAGATGATACAGCGGTGGTGGGATGCATCACAAACAATGATGAGTCCAGCTACAGACAGGAGGTGGAACACCTGGAGAGCTGGTGCAAAGAGAATAATCTTCACATGAATGTGAAGAAGACAAAGGAGATGATTGTGGACTTCAGAAGGAACAAACACACCCACGCCCCACTGAAAATAGGTGGGTCTGCAGTGGAAGTGGTCTCCAGCTACAAATACTTGGGTGTACACATGAATGATAACCTCAGCTGGAGCAACAACACCACCAGCCTGATCAAGAAAGGTCATCAGAGACTCTACTTCCTCAGACGGCTGAGACGTGCTGGTCTGAGCAGCCCAGTTCTCACCTCCTTCTACAGGTGTGCAGTGGAGAGCGTCCTGTGCTCCAGCATCAACGTGTGGCATGGAGGCTGCACAGTTGAAGAGAGGAAAGCTCTACAGAGAGTGGTGAAGGCTGCACAGAAGTCTGTTGGAGTCAGTCTCCCCACCATCACAGACATTTACACCTCCAGATGCAGGAAAAGAGCCACCTGCATCATGAAAGACCTCACTCACCCAGCACACTCACTCTTTGCCCCACTCCCCTCAGGACGGAGGTTGAGGAGCATCAAATGTAGAACCACTAGACTGAGGAACAGCTTCTACCCTGAGGCTGTTAGACTCATGAATAAATAAAAATAAAATAAAAAATAAACACTGCAAAATATCACATTGTGCTGATGCTGATCTGTTTTCTTGTTGCTGTGTTCATCTGTGTTCATCTGTGACCATCTGCTCATACAAACTCATGTTCGTGCTGCTGTTTATTTCCACTATATTAGGCTTAGTGTATTACTAGTTGATGTTTTTCTTAGTTAATTCTAGATGTTATTACTGTTTTTCTCTTGCATTTGTTGTTGGATGTAACTGGGACCCCGTGTACATAATCTCGTTTTCATCACATGTACCACATGCGGTGCAAATGACAATAAAGACTCTCTGACTCTGACTCTGACTCTCTGACTCTAAAGTAGGTAGTGTATGTTGCACAGTAAGGCTATGGATTAAGTGGTGTAGATTATAGAGTAAGGCTATAGAGTAGGTAGTGTAGATTGTAGAGTAAGGCTATAGAGTAGGTAGTGTAGATTGTAGAGTAAGGCTGTAGAGTTGGTAGTGTAAGTTGTAGAGTAAGGCTGTAGAATAGGTAATAAAGATTTTAGAGTAAGGCTGTACAGTGGGTAGTGTAGATTGTAGAGTAATTCTGTAGCGTATATAGCCTAGATTGTACATTAAGGCTGTAGAATAGGTAGTGTACATTTTAGATTAAGGCTGTAGTATATGTTTTAGAGGAAGGCTCTTGAGTAGGATGTACAGTAGGGCTGTATTTATTCATTCAACCTTTATTTAAACAGATACAGTAAGTCATATTGAGCTTCGAAGACTCATTTACAAGTGAGATCTGTTGGACAGACAATAAAAGTGGTGAAAAATATCACATAGGGTTTGGAGACAAAAAAACCCTAACACATGTTTGACCTCTGTTTGAAGGTCAAAAATGTGGTAATGAAAAAAGTATTGCACACAAGCACATAATGACGCCGACATTACGCAGAGGTCAGGGAGGACTCAAAGGCGGTTGAGCAGCCAGCTCATAGATCTGTGCACACTCATGGGGGGGGGGGGGAGCTGCCAAGGTCGGCCAGAGGCGAGAGTCCTGAAATGATGACAGAATGTTTATTCAGCTGTGCTCCTCTGAAAAGTCTGTGGAATTCCTCAGTAGCAGGATTGGGAGGGGGGATGAGAGCATCTGGTTTACAAAACTTCTCAGGCGTGTTGCGATAAGACGGCCTATCAAGGCTAGTCGGGGAGCCGAATGTCAGATAAACACAATTGTTTTGGGAACGGGCAGAACTTTAATGACATCTACTTTCATTCAGTCTGTGTCGGTCCACTCATTTCCGAAAATGTCCAAATTAAAATGACCAAACAAATGGAACATGCCTCAGAAAATCCCCAAGATGTGATCCATTCAGCCAAAAGTCTGGTTTCTCGAGACATGAACCAAGCCATCATGTAAGGCAGGCAGCTTGACCAGGTCCAGATTAGTCGCCGATGTCTTCCTTGTGTGTTGATAGACCAGAAACCAGCCAAATCCAAAAAGCAGGAACCAGTTATCATAAATCCAATTAAATATGCATCCTTAAGATCCACAGATGACAGCAGAGATAGACACATCATACAGTCTTCCAAGTCGATGAGATATCCAGCTGAGTGCATGCCAACAGGGCAAATTGGCTCACCTACAGCCTGTCTTCTTGTTGAAGAAATGTTATCAGTTGTGTTGAGGGACCAACTGACCAAAATTGAAGTCCATAGTTATGATTCAGACGATTTTGAAGAAGAGAGGCTCTCAGACAGTTTCACAGACAAGACAAAGCAAAAGCAAAGCGGAGACCAAGAGGAGACATCCCTCCCTTGAGAAGAGCAAGTGTTGAATGACAGTACAGTACAGTAGGGCTGTACTGTACTGTACAGTGCAGGTTGTAGAATAAGGCTGTAGATTGGTTAGTGTACTCCGTAGAGTAAGGTTGTAGAAGAGGTAGTGCAGGTTGTAGAGTAAGGCTGTAGAGTAGGTAGTGTAAGCTATAGGGTTGGTAAAGTAGATTGTAGAGTAATGCTGTAGAGTATTTAGTGTAGTTTGTAGAGTATGGCTGTAGAGAAGATATTGTAGCTTGTAGAGTAAGGCTGTAGATTAGGTAGTGCAGGCTGTAGAATAAAGTTGTAGAGTAGGTAGTCTAGATTGTACAGTAAGGCTGTAGAATAGGTAATAAAGGTTTTAGAATAAGGCTGTAGAGTGGGTAGGATGGATGGAGGATGTTAAAGTCATTCATTCATTCAAACTTTATTCATAGCAGTTATCTCGAGTCATGAGGACTCATTTACGAGAGACCTGTTTTAAACAAAAAAAAACCACACAGATGAGGTACAGAAAACTATAAATTTTCATATAAAAGCATATAAAATGAAAATACATAAAATAAGTGATATAAAAAATACTTTATAAAATGCTGTAAGATACTAAAAACAGGAACATGTCTGCATTTACTGTATTGACAGTAATGCAGCCTAACTGAAGGTCTAGTTGTAAATATACAGTAAAATGTAATGCTTTTAACCTGATTTTTCCCATGCTTGTTTTGTTGTGCTAACAACCAGGTATTGGATGACAGGACAGTTTGGATCACTTCGGTGTTCCAGGAGGATCCTCCTAGACCGGGATCTGATGGAAGTTTGATATGTTATTATTGTAATGGCATGAACTCAGGCTCCTTTCAGGTCACCACAGTTGGTCCATTTATGATTTGTTCTAACAAAATGTAACCATCTCTAGTCATATGCATCAATAATAACATAAAACATAAATTTTAATAATTAATTTGAAAAATCTACTGAGGGACTCTAGCTGTAGTTGTCTTAATGAGCTAAACCTTTTGATACTTAGAGCTGTAATAGCTGAGAATGTCCTTAAGTATAAAAATAAAATAAAAACCACTGAAGAATAAAAATAAACTTTTTGATTCTGCATTCTCCAGAGTATGCAGCATAAATTATTTGGACTTCATATTATTCAGGTACAGTGGTTTTCAGATCTGCCACACACTGATGCTCATTCAGGGTTCAGTTTTTGGCTGAAACCGAAAACATTTAAAGTGAATAATTTAGAAACATTCCTGTGGTTATATCCCATGGCCTCTGTTCTCCACCAAACTGCAGCTGGAAGTGATTTCAGACTTTGTCTATACATGAATTGTATCAGCGCATCACAGCCTGACTGAAAATAATCAACTGCTGCTGAGTGAATTGGCAGAAACAAAGAAAGTATGGTATTTGGATTCCAAACCAACATATCTAAACACATGATTAATATGGCTCCACGAGAAGACCACGCTACTTCTAAAAACCACACTTCAGTGAGGTTCAGCATGGATATTCAGGAAAAAAGATGATGACTACAGTACAGTATGTTCATTATTTAAAGAGTGTATTGTTTGCTTTGAAAAAGCTTAAATAAGGGCAAAGCATTTGGAAAAAAGTATGATACACCACCTTTTTTATGCCAGTTTTACACCGAGATTATTAAATGTTGAAAAACATTTAATAACTTAAATACCAAGGTAAAGCAGGAGTTATATTTATCCCTTTTTTTGGGGGGGGGGGCAATATCTGTTTTTCCCAAACGGAGGGGATCCAAACCCCCTACACTTTCTAGGGATTTTTGCCTTTGCACTCAGAGGGTGTTCTGATTGAAACTCAGCCATAACCAAGTTGGTTTACTCAATATCTGCTCAACTGACAAAGCCATTTTTAGCCATTTTTTGTTGGACTAATGTCAATTAGTGTGGTGGCTTTCTTGGTGGACTGACTCCACAAGTTCACCAGTTTTTTTTTACCCAGTTTATAATAATAATAATAATAATAACTTTTATTTATAACGCACTTTACATCAAACAGATCTCAGATCTCTGTTTTTGATGCGTGAGTTTATACAGGTTAGTCCCATTGAGTCATAAGGACATATTCTCAAGAAAGACCTGTAAGTAGTAGATATTCTTTCATTATCTAAGAATGTCATTACCATACCATACCATACCATTTTATTTATAAAGCACTTTAAACAGGAACAAGGCCCAACCAAAGTGCTGAACAAGCAAACAAACAAACAACCAACAGGCAACACACACAATGAAGTACAAAACAAAAGACATAAAAAACATTGCAGATCATAAATAAAACGACCAAATACAAATCAGCTGGTGTTGAAAGCAACAGAGTATAGTGGGTCTTTAAACAGGATTTGAAAACTGAGAGGGAGGGGGCCTGTCTGACAAGCAGAGGTAACTCGTTCCAGAGTCTTGGGCCTGCTACAGAGAACGCCCTGTCACCTCTGCGTTTAACACAAGTCCCTGGAACTCTTAAAAGTACCCGGTCCTCTGACCTCAAAGCACGTGGTGGGACATAAGGGTGTATCAAATCCGAGAGATAGGCAGGGGCGAGACTGTTCAGCGATTTGTAGACATACATGAGAATTTTGAACTGGATTCGAAGATTAAACGGCAGCCAGTGCAGGGAGGCCAAGACTGGTGTAATGTGCTCACTCTTGCGTGTACTGGTTAAAAATAGGCTGCTGCATTCTGAACCAGTTGTAGTCGTGCAATGGTGGTCTGACTGACGCCAAGCAGAAGTGAATTGCAGTAATCAAGCCTAGATGTAATAAATGCGTGAATTACTGTCTCCAGGTTATTTTTGGATAATATGGGCTTCATCTTAGACAGTCGCCTCAGCTGGAAAAAACAGGATTTAACGATCATATTTACATGACTGTTGAGTTTCATGGAAGGATCCATTATCACTCCCAGATTTGTGACTTTTTGTTTTTCAGACAGGGGTAGAGCAGAAAGGTTGATGCAGTGGTTCGAGATTGTGTCATTGGGAAGGAACAATATGGCTTCAGACTTCTTATCATTGAAACTTAAGAAATTTAAAGCCATCCAGTCCCTGATGTCAGCCAGGCAGTCGAGCAGAGGTTGAATAGAGCATGTGCCATTGTGTCTTAGGGGGAAGTAAATTTGACAGTCATCGACGTAGAAGTGGAAGGGTATGTTGTGTTTCCGGAAAATAGCACCAAGTAGCAGCAGGTATAAGGAGAATAGGAGAGGACCCAGGATGGACCCCTGCGGAACCCCCCATTTAAGTGCCGCCACTGCAGAACTAAAATCATTGATGGAAACACAAAAGGACCTGTGAGAGAGGTAGGATCTGAACCAATTGAGAACTGAACCTGTGATGCCCACCTACTGCTCCAACCTAGCAATGAGGATCTCATGGTTGATGGTGTCGAAAGCGGATGTGAGGTCCAATAGGACAAGCAGCCAGAGTCACCAGTGTCTGTGGATTGGAAGATGTCATTAATTTGGGGCGGCCGTGGCGTAGTGGTAATGGCAGTCGTCCCCCGATCGGAAGGTTGGAGGTTCGAATCCCGGTTCCCCACACCATGTGTTGTTATGTCCCTGGGCAAGACACTTAACCCCAAGTTGCTCCCGGTAGGACTGGAAAGGCGCCTTGCATGGCAGTCTGCCGCTACCGGTGTATGAATGCGTGTATGAATGGGTGGATGGTTGGTATTGTAAAGCGCTTTGGGGCTCCTCACAGGGGGCTCGAAAGTGCTATATAAATAAGCTCCATTTACCATTAAAAACCTTCAGTTTTCACTTTTATGGACAGGATTTCTAGGCGCAGCCAAGGTGTTGAGAGGATCCGTTTTGGTGACCTTAGAATCGCTTCTCTGTTTTTTGCAGATGATGTGGTCCTACTGGCTTCATCAGTTCGTGATTTACAACTTTCACTGGAGCGGTTTGCAGCCGAGTGTGATGCGGCCGGGATGAGGATCAGTTCCTCCAAATCCGAGGCCATGGTCTTGAGCCGGAAAAGGGTAGCATGCCCTCTCCGGGTCGGGGAGGAGGTCCTGCCCCAAGTGGAGGAGTTTAAGTATCTCGGGATCTTGTTCACGAATGAGGGAAAACTGGAGCGTGAGATCGATAGGCGGATAGGTGCAGCGTCCGCAGTGAAGCGGGCGCTGTACCGGTCTGTCGTGGTGAAGAGAGAGCTGAGTCAAAAGGCAAAGCTCTCAATTTACCGATCGATCTACGTTCCCACCCTCATCTATGGTCATGAGCTTTGGGTTATGACCGAAAGAACAAGATCTCGGATACAAGCGGCTGAAATGAGTTTTCTCCGCAGGGTGGCTGGACTCTCCCTTAGAGATAGGGTGAGAAGCTCAGTCATCCGGGAGGGACTCGGAGTAGAGCCGCTGCTTCTCCACATCGAGAGGAGCCAGTTGAGGTGGCTCGGGCATCTGGTTAGGATGCCTCCTGGACGCCTCCCTGGTGAGGTGTTCCGGGCATGTCCCACCGGGAGGAGACCCAGAGGAAGACCCAGGACGCGCTGGAGGGACTATGTTTCTCGGCTGGCCTGGGAACGCCTTGGGATTCCCCCGGAGGAGCTGCTCCAAGTGGCTGGGGAGAGGGAAGTCTGGGCCTCCCTACTTAGGCTGCTACCCCCGCGACCCGACCCCGGATAAGCGGAAGAAGATGGATGGATGGATGAACCTTCAGTAGGGCAGTCTCAGTGATGTGTAGAGATTTGAAGCCAGATTGGAATAGCTCAAGGATAGCGTTTTCCTCCAGGAAGCACTTCAACTGGGACTCAACTATTTTCTCTAGAAGCTTAGAAACAAATGGGAGTCTGGAGACAGGCCTGAAGTTAGATACTACTTAAGGGTCAAGGTTTGGGTTTTTTCAGGAGAGGTTGAATAGCAGCATGTTTTAATGATTTTGGCGCCACACCCGAGGATAGACTGCTATTTACAATAGAGAGAAAGGAGTTACCTAGAGTGGGAAAAATCTCCTTTAGGAGCCGAGGAGGGACCACACCAAAGGGGGAACCAGATGGTTTCAGGTTGCACATGACCTGCTCTAGAGAGGACAGAGAGACTGGTTCGAAGTGGTCAAATAGAGTTACAGATTGAGGTGAGATGGATAGATCATGAGTTGGAAGAGAAATAAGAGCCCGGGTGGTCGCAATTTTGTCTAAAAAGAAATGTAGGAAACTCTCACACTACTCAGTCGAGGCTTCCAGGGGTGATTGTTCAGTGAGGTGGAGAACAGAGTTTAGGGTGGAGAACAGAACTCGTGGATTGCGAGAGTTTGAAGCAATGATATCAGAAAAGTATTGGGATTTAGCAGTTTTTACTGCTTTCTGATATCGGCACCAGCTCTCTTTTACTATTTGAAAAGAGACATGTAGTCTATCTTTTCTCCATTTTCGCTCCGCCCTCCTGTATTGCTGCCTAACAGCTCTGGTCACGTCATTCAGCCACGGTTCTGCTCTGAGTTTTGGTCTTCTAGATTTAATAGGAGCAATATTATCCAGAGCCTTTAAACAGACAGAGTCAAACTGGAATGTCAGCTCCTCGGTGGTGGAGAGAAACAATGAGGGCTGAACCATTATTTCATTGTTGTAAACCTCAGTGAAACGTGTGACAGTTAAATGGTTAAAAGTCCTGCCTTTACATGCAAGAATGCACGTCTTAGGAGTTAGGTGGGGGAGGGTGAACGGAAACTTGACTGACATGTGGTCTGAAAACACATTGGGCCTCATGCAAGAACTGTATTTTTATCCTAAATTTCTCTTACTTTTGTTCGTACGAAGTGTTCGTACGAACATGCCACGTCAGATCCAACAAACTCTTCTATCCTCAGGAAAAGTGTGTAAATGAGCTGCGTACGTATGATGAATTCCACCTGTTCTATTCACCTGCGCATGCACGCTGAGAGGTTATTTACGTAATTCCCACCCCTCAAAACACCATATAAGGCTTCGTTTCCTGCCTCAGGGAGCAGGACGGTCCGTTCATAAAATGACAGCGAAAAGTAAAAAGAAGAACTGTACAGGTGCAGAGATTGAAGTTCAGCTTTCCTTGATCGAGAAAAGAAAATCTGTCCTTATTAGCAGCATCACTCATGGGAGTAAATGACCAGCTAAAGCCAAAGAATGTATGTTTATAATAAATGTGGACCTTAAAATTACACATGTCCTGGTGGTTCACTGGGTAAAGCATTGCGTCGTTAGGTGCTCCTAACCTTATCGAGACCGCGTGGGTTCGATTCCCACAAGGTATGACTATTTTTTCCCCTTCTTTCTTTAGATTATTTATTCATTCCAGATTAAAAAGACTTTATGCTTCATTTCTTGTTGTATTGTAAATAGTTTTCTTGTGTTTATTAATTCTGGAATGAATTAAAAGGAGAAAAAAAAACGTTGTCCCATGTAGGAATTGAACCCATAAGGTTCGGAACTGCGACGCAACGCTCATCTCATTGAGCTATCTGAGATCTATGACTGCAACAGGAGGAGGTCAAGTAAAAGTCTGCGTTACCTAAGTCTGCGTTACCGAGACAAATTAAACTTAAATTAATTCATAATTTAAGTTGGTTTTAGTTTGAGATCTTCATATTAATATTGTAGTGTTAGAAAACGGCATTGATAACAAATTGATTTTAATTTAAATATTTTAATCCGTTAGTCATTATTACATTTAAAATTATAATTCGACTTCAAACAGAATAACCTATTGTCAAAAACAATTGTGGTGCGTGATTTTTTTAAACTCAGGATATTTTCTAAATAACGAAATATGAAGTTATTAGTGAAGAAATTCCATCTGGATAATAGCAGACTGTCTGCTCGTAAAATATACGACAAGTCCGGACCACACGTAAATTTTGTTCGTATCTGAAAAAAATCTTAGGATACGAAAACATTGTTGAATGCCACAAATGCTCCTAAATCACTTGTACGCACAGTTTAAGAACGAATCTGTGCCGAGGGCTTGGGACTCTGGGGGCGAGTCACCCCCGGGCTTGGACCTGGTGGGGATCGGGGGGTCTTGGGCTCTGGAGGGCGGGTCGCCGGGTTATGGGCTGGCTGGCGCTCTGGTGCCCGGCTCTGGCCGGGGGCCCTCGGCTCGCTGGTGGGTTGGGGGTTCATGTGCTGGGGGGTTGGGTGTTTGGGGGTGTGACTGGTGGCCAATGGGAGGGGGCGGGCAAACCCAGCCTGGGTGTCTAATGTGTTATATGTTCTGAAAGCTATTAATATGAAGGGTGGGTGTAGTATTTCTTCTGGGGTGGGGACCAAGTGGATGTCCTTGATGATGGTCTTGGACTATGCTTGGCCGGTGAGCGGGCCCTGGTTGGGGCCTGTTCTCAGTGCTTCCTGGCTCTGTCGGCGGTTGGACGGGCGCTCTTGGTAGTGTCGTCCTTGTGGGCTGACTGCGGTTCGCAGGGGTCGTGGCGGCCCTGGTGGGTGTGGGCTGTTGGTTCTGCTTTGGCGGCCCTCGGGGCCGTGTCCCTCTCTGGTCTTGGCTCAATGGCCTGGCGGTCGGAGAGGTGTTTCCACTACCTCGCTCCTTGGGTGGACCTTGGCGAACTGGGGGGGGGGTACGCAGGGTCAGCGGGGGAGCTGACTCGCTGTGGGAGCATTGTTCCTGCAGATATTTTCTCCCCATCCCTCACCACGCACCTCCGCCCTCTTCATCTTAAATTAATACATGTAGGGAATTTGAGTCTCGGGTGTGCTGCAATGGTTCTACATCTCTGTTGTACAGAGCACCTGGGACTCAATTTTATATACACTTTAGACATTCATTCATAAACATCTTCATAAAAGTCACATATAGGGAAGGAGTGAGCACATGGTTATGGGTGGCGGGATGACATCACTCTCGCCCCCATTCCTGTGCTCACTCAACATTATGCATTTAGACAATAAGGGCCTGGGTTAGAGTTGGAGTGGAGGGGAAACTGGTATAATGCCAGCCTTTGCTCCTTCTCTTTCCCTTTTAATTACACTTTAGAACAACACTCACCAACAGTACATTTGGGGACGGGGGTGTGTGTGTCGGGGTCTTGATTTGTTAATTTCGATTTTATTTATTTATGTATTTATTTATATATATATATTATTTATTTATTTTTCTCTTACCCCCCCCTGGTTGCCTGGCGGACATTCTGGGGATGGGCTGTCAGGGGTTGTGCTGGGGTGTGGGGGGGTTCGGGGCCTGCGGATTCGCCGTGGGCGGGGCTGGCAGTGCGCTCCCCCTGGGGCTGCTTGGACTCGAGTGTCCTGTCCTGTCGGCAGGGCGCGGGATGGGCCGGATCTTGGATATCTGCTACTCTCCACCCCAGAATGAATGGGCCTACCTCCTGGGTTTGGATGTGGGCTGCCCCATGCAGGGAGCAGGTACATGTCTTGGACCTAGGGGGTATAGAGTGTGCATCGGGATTATGAATGGAACATGTCGTTATTGTTTGTCTTGTGTGACTGAGGGTGAGGATGAGGGTGGGTCTGAATGAGTATATCTGTGTATGAATGTTTAAGTGTCAGGCTGGGTTTTGGACTGCCCCCTCTCTGATACTTCCGAGGCTACTTAGTGTCGCGCTCCTGCCACATGGCCCCCCCTGGTAGGTGTTCCCTTGCCTGCGGGCGTGCTTGGGGCCCTCACTATCTGGGGTTGGGCGCTTGGGCGTTTGTCGGCTCGGCCTGGTGGCCTTGCCTGCGGGCGTGCTTGGGGCCCTCACTATCTGGGGTTGGGCGCTTGGGCGTTTGTCGGCTCGGCCTGGTGGCTGCCTGGTGGGGCTCGTGCCCTCTGGTCCGGTCGGGTCTGGGCCCGAGGGGTGGGCGTCCCCGGTGCCCGAGCCTCGGTGACCGGCCCTGGGGCTACGTCGGCGCGGCGGGCTCCGGCGGGGGCCTGTGAATTTGTCGCGGGCGACACCGGGGGGTCATTGTATGTGGTCGCTGGTAGGGGTTCGTCCAGTTCTTCCCCTTGGTAGGATCTGGGGAGTGGGCTAGTGGCTCGTCCTGTTCGGGCAGTCCTGGGGACTCTGGGCTCGGGGTCCTTCCTGGGGTCTTGGGCTTTGATCGCTCCTTCGTCTGCCTCGGGCTTTGGGGGGACGGATCTCTGATGCTTCACAGTCGCTACTAAATGTTCTATTGGAGGAACCTTATACACTTATGCATGCTCACAACCACACACAAATGGATGCAGGGATGTATATATAGATATATGCAGATATGTAGATGGGTATATAAATGAATATAAAAGTATATGTATGTATACTACTGTATATATATATTTGTAGATATGTAGATGGGTATATATATAAATGAATATAAAAGTATATGTATGTATACTACTGTATATATATATTTGTAGATATGGGTATGTGTATTTATAGAATTCTACTGCAAGCTCATGAATATTATTAGTCTTTATGCATGTATGTTCCATTGTTGTGTTCTGTCATGTGCTTTGCAGGATTGTGGACGGAGGTTGGGTGTGTTTGCCTTGTGCTCTTTTGGTTGATAATTGTTGATTTGTTGCCTTACTTTCTCTTTTCTTTCTTTCTCTAAAAAAAATATATTGGAGTGAGAGGATGGCTAAAAGGTGTGAAGGGAGGCCATCTAAAAAAAAAAAAAAGAACGAATCTGTGCGTACGAACGGTTCGTGCATGAGGCCCATTGTCACCTATTTCAACATTAGAAACAGTCACATCACATGTTAACACAAGGTCCAGTATATGTCCGCGCTGTTGGGTGGGACTGTTTACATGCTGATTTAAATTAAATTAGCACTTTGAGATTTTCATTAATGAAAAGTGCTTCATAAATTAAATTCATTATTATTATTATTATTAAATGAGTCTAATAAATCTAAAATGTCCTTTACCATGGGCTTCTCATGGCAACACATGCAAATTGAAATCACCAAAAATAAACACCCGAGCATATTGTGTGATTTCAGCCAGGAAATCAGAAAACTCACTGATGAAGTCCTTAGAACGAGGTGGACGGTAGACCAGAGCACATAACGTCACAGGTGAATGGCCTAGTTCAAAAACAGTCAGCTCAAAGCTGGAGCAGGAGACTGGGATGGGCAGTTGTTTACAGTTAAAAGTTGATTTGAATATTGTTAATAATCCACCACCACGACCTGATGGCCACGGGTCATTAAAATACAAACAGTTCAGTTGTATTATTTCCGTCAAGGCGCTGGACTCACCCGGCGACATCCATGACTCTGTGATGCAGAAAAAGTCCAAATCGTGTTCCTGAAAGTAATCCCTGAGGATGAAGGTTTTGTTGCAGACAGATCTCGTGTTGACCACACACATGCTGATGTTATCCGAGCCAGCAGCGGTTGAGTGAGCGCGTGTCTGCAGCTCGCTTTCAACAATGAGCTACCCCGGCCGCAACCTCCCGTTGTTTTCCTGGTCCGTGCACGCAGGAAGCTGGCGATGAGAGTCAATGCCACCAGCTGAAGACAACGAAACAGCACGCAGGGCTTTGAGCTTCACCAGCCGGCCAGCTCGTCTCCCACGTTTCCTCCGTCGCCTGGATCGATTGCTCCATGCAGGCAGGTGGGGAGCGCAGCGGAGGTAAACAGGCAGGTCATCTGCCAGCAGCGGAGGCAGAGGGGGTCTCCCAGAGGTATGCACATATTGGCCCAGATCAGCGACATCAGCGGCAGAAAAACGCAGATCCAAGAGATGTTGCCGATCATACACCAGCAATACGTCTCCAATGCAAAACGAACAAAATACAAAAAATCCGAACACCATCAGCAGAGGTGGATATGCAGCCATGCACACGGGCGCCATCTTACCAGAAGTCATTAAATCTGTTCAGTGGTTCATGGCATGTTTTGCTTTTTTTCCCCCATTTATAGATGGCCTCCCTTCTCACCTTATAGCCATCCTCTCACTCCAATATGTTTTTTTTATAGAGAGAAAGAAAAAAGAAAGTAAGACAACAAAACAACAATTATCCACAAAAAGAGCACAAGGCCAACACACCCTACCTCCGTCCGCAATCCTGCAAAGCACATGACAGAACACAGCAACGAAACATACATGCATAAAGACTAATAATATGTGATCAGCCACGCCAAAACCAGGAACAAGTCGGCACACTCTGAGAAAAAATCAATAAAAGCTTCAACTTCTGAGAAATTAGTGAAAATCGTTTTTGTGCAAAATGTACTAGTTGAAGTTGTGAAGAAACCATCCCATGCTTTAAAAAACACTTTATAAGTGTTTAAACTGATAAACTTTGTGTTAGAAATCAGTTTGTTTTCAGAGTAAAAACAAGCCGCAGGGATTTGCGTACTGGGGGCGGGGACTCTCAGCTGATTAACATGCGGACTTGTTTGGCTGGTATCGGAGCTTTTGTTATTGGTTTCGGCCAATAATGTGCAGATTTGAAAGAAACACATGGCTACTTAACTTCTAGGCTTCCCAGTGAAAAGAAAAGGCGTTTTGCAGGTTTCAGCTTCCCCTGCATGATCCAAGGCTCTGGAAGCGGTGCGGGTGGGTGGGCGTTGGGCTGACAATCTCCCCAGCGCGTGCACGCGCCAGCATCTCGCTTTTTTCAGGGGCGAGACATCATCTGCGGCTCTGAAAGCAGCGTGGTGCGGCGGGAAGAACTGACTCCCGTCTGAATCTCACTGCTTTTAGAGCCGCGGGATCATGCTGTCCCTGGGAGCAGTGCGTTGCGGGGGGTCATCTTCCCCGCACCGCACTGCTTGTAGGGGCCACGGTCCTGCGGATCATACAGCCTCGCTGCCCCCAGGATCGGATGGATCAGCAGTTCATGGTGCTGTCAGCTGGCTGTCATCAGGAACAAAAAAGCTGAATCGTGTTTAATTAAAATAGCCTTGTTTTTCCAGATAATTTTAAATGTTTTTGTTTATCTTTAGAATATATTTTTTTATGTTAATATATATTTGGTGAAACAAGAAATCTTATCTTTCTTTCTTTGAAATACATTATTTAGATGGATGTGATGGATGGATGGATGGAAACCGACCAGCCCACAAAAGCTTAATAAAAAAGACCTATATGCAAAGATAAGGCCTTTCTGCCCTGATGACACAAAGGTCATGTCCAGCACCAAAACCTTGTGTGACATCTAAAATAAGTCTGTGCCGGATCTTGGATGTCTGCTACTCTCCACCCCAGAATGAATGGGCCTACCTCCTGGGTTTGGATGTGGGCTGCCCCATGTAGGGAGCAGGTACATCTCTTGGACCTGGGGAGTATAGAGTGTGCTTCGGGATTATGAATGGAACGTGTCATTATTCATTCATTCATTCATTCAACCTTTATTTATACAGGCTAGCCTCGTTGAGTCACGGGGACTCATTTACAAGAGGGACCTGTCTCACTCACACCAAACAACCATCCACTCTCACACTCACACCTAGGGTCAATTTAGAGTCACCAATCAGCCTAACAAGCATGTTTTTTGGTCTGTGGGAGGAAACCGGAGTACCCGGAGGAAACCCACGCATGCACGGGGAGAACATGCAAACTCCACCCAGAAAGGCCCCGGACCGGGATTTGAACCGGCAACCTTCTCGCTGAGAGGCAGCAGCTCTACCAGTTGTGCCACCGTGCTGCCCATTATTGTTTGTCTTTCTATGACTGAGGGTGAGGATGAGGGTGGGTCTAAATGAGTGTGTCTGTGTATGAATGTTTAAGTGTCAGGCTGGGACTTGGACTACCCCCTCTCTGATACTTCTGAGGCTACCTAGTGTCGCGCTCCTGCCACGTGGCCCCCTGGTGGGTGTTCCTCTGCCTGCGGGCGTGCTTGGGACCCTCACTATCTGGGGCTGGGCGCTTGGGCGTTGGTCGGCTCGGCCTGGTGGCTGCCTGGCGGGGCTCGGGTCCTCTGGTCCTGTCGGGTCTGGGCCTGAGGGGTGGGCGTCCCCGGTGCCCGAGCATCGGTGTCCGGCCCTGGGGCTACGTCGGTGCAGCGGGCTCTGGCGGGGGCCTGTGCATTTGTCGCTGTTGACCCCGGGGGGTCATTGTGTGTGGTCCCTGGTGGGGTTCGTCCGGTTCTTCCCCTTGGTCGGATCTGGGGAGTGGACGAGTGGCTCGTCCTGTTCGGGTGGTCCTGGGGACTCTGGGCTCGGGGTCCTTCCTGAGGTCTTGGGCTTTGATCGCCCTTTCGTCTGTCTCGGGCTTTGGGGGGACAGATCTCTGATGCTTCACAATCGCTACTGGATGTTCTATTGGAGGAACCTTATTTACTTATGCATGCTCACAACCACACACAAATGGATGCAGGGATGTATATGTAGATATGTAGATGGGTATATAAATGAATATAAATATATATGTATGTATACTGTATATATATTTGTAGGTATGGGTATGTTTATATATAGGAATCTAATGCAAGGTCATGAATATTATCAGTCTTTATGCTTGTATGTTTCGTTGCTGTGTTCTGTCATGTGCTTTGCAGGATTGTGGACGGAGGTTTGGTGTGTTTGCCTTGTGCTCTTTTTGTGGATAATTGTTGTTTTGTTGTCTCACTTTCTCTTTTCTTTCTTTCTCTCTATTAAAAAAAATACATATTGGAGTGAGAGGATGGCTATAAGGTGTGAAGGGAGGCCATCTATAAATGGAAAAAAAAAAAAAAAAGTCTGTGCAGGAGCTTGGTGTGTGTAAAGCCTCATCTTCTTTTGTTATTCCCCTTTCTAACCTCATCAGATGCAACATAAGCATCTCCTGAGTTTACTCATAATCTTCAGCTATTATACAAACTTTTCCAGTGTCATCAACTTTACAAAGTGTCACCAGCCACTGCAAGCTGCTCCAGGCTGAGACATCCACAGAGTTCACAGAGCGATTCATCCATCCATCCAGCCACTGCAAGCTGCTCCAGGCTGAGACGTCCACAGAGTTCACAGAGCGATTCATCCATCCATCCATTTTCGTCCGCTTATACGGGGTCGGGTCGCGGGGGTAGCAGCCTAAGTAGGGAGGCCCAGACTTCCCTCTCCCCAGCCACTTGGAGCAGCTCCTCTGGGGGAATCCCAAGGCGTTCCCAGGCCAGCCGAGAAACATAGTCCCTCCAGCGTGTCCTGGGTCTTCCTCTGGGTCTCCTCCCGGTGGGACATGCCCGGAACACCTCACCAGGGAGGCGTCCAGGAGGCATCCTAACCAGATGCCCGAGCCACCTCAACTGGCTCCTCTCGATGTGGAGAAGCAGCGGCTCTACTCCGAGTCCCTCCCGGATGACTGAGCTTCTCACCCTATCTCTAAGGGAGAGTCCAGACACCCTGCGGAGAAAACTCATTTCAGCCGCTTGTATCCGAGATCTTGTTCTTTCGGTCACAACCCAAAGCTCATGACCATAGATGAGGGTGGGAACGTAGATCGATCGGTAAATTGAGAGCTTTGCCTTTCGACTCAGCTCTCTCTTCACCACGACAGACCGGTACAGCGCCCGTTGTACCGGGCGCTGTAGAGCGATTCCAGCTAGTAATTTATCCATACGAGGCAATCCTAGAAAAAACACAGTCCTCACAGCCGGCTGCCGGTACCACAGACCTACCTAACATGGTTGCCGCGGCATTTCCTGAAACGAACGGAAGTTGCGCAATTATGATTAAAAATGATCATTTTTATTAAAAATATTATTTATGAAGCCTTTAAAACAACCACAGCTGCAACAAAGTGCTGTACACATGAAATCAATAACATTTAAATACAAACAAAAAAAAAGTTTTTTTTTTTTCTTCATAATTTTATTAAATTAATAAATATGATACGTTTGTAGCTCCGGGTTGCCGTAGGTCGAGGGTTACCTGTAATGAAAATATGTTTGAACCCAGTTGAATCAGTTTATGTGTCGTTCTTAGATGTGACCCTTATTTTTTGGGGGTAGGCTGTAACAATAACTATGTGACCCAACAATCAACATTATTATTGTGTAAAACATGTCACAATAACATAAAATACAAATTTTTTTTTTTTTCAAAAGATCAAAATGAATTTTGCCAGCAAATCTGAAGTTCTGCACACCTTCCTAGGCAGAGTCTGTGTTGACAGTCAGTGCTGGGGGTTGTGTAAAATGAACAGCAATTGTTAACACCCCCAGGTAACACTTCTGGAATGAGGACATTCTTCTAAATCTTTGAGGCTTGTTTTCTCCCTAATCTTATTTGCAGATTGCCAACATTGAAATGGCTGTATCTTCTTCATTTTTTTGAGTGCCATATGTTTGGCATCATCGGATAGCTTAGAACCCACACTTTCAGATTCTGTAAATAACTCAAAATGACCCAGGGATGACTTGTTCCTGGTTTTGCCATGGCCAGTCACATATTCATGACCTTGCAGTAGATTTCTATAAATACACATACCCATACCTACAAATATATATACAGTATACATACATATACATTTATATATTCATTCATATACCCATCTACATATCTGCATATATCTATATATACATCCCTGCATCCATTTGTGTGTGGTTGTGAGCATGCATAAGTGAATAAGGTTCCTCCAATAGAACATTTAGTAGCGACTGTGAAGCATCAGAGATCCGTCCCCCCAAAGCCCGAGGCAGACGAAGGGGCGATCAAAGCCCAAGACCCCAGGAAGGACCCCGAGCCCAGAGTCCCCAGGGCCACCCGAACAGGACGAGCCACTCGCCCACTCCCCAGATCCGACCAAGGGGAAGAACCGGACGAATCCCACCAGCGACCACATACAATGACCCCCCGGGGTCAAACGCGACAAATTCACAGGCCCCCGCCGGAGCCCGCTGCACCGACGTAGCCCCAGGGCCGGTCACCGAGGCCCAGGCACCGGGGATGCCCACCCCTCAGGCCCAGACCCGACAGGACCAGAGGACACAAGCCCCACCAGGTAGCCACCAGGCTGAGCCGACAAATGCCCAAGCGCTCAACCCCAGATAGTGAGGGCCCCAAGCACGCCCGCAGGCAAAGGAACACCCACCAGGGGGCCACGTGGCAGGAGCGCAACACTAAGTAGCCTCAGAAGTATCAGAGAGGGGGCAGTCCAGGTCCCAGCCTGACACTTAAACATTCATACACAGACACACTCATTCAAACCCACCCTCATCCTCACCCTCACTCACAGAAAGACAAAAAGGTAAAGAAATTATAGACATAGTTAATAAATGTAAAAATAAAAGGTCAACTGACTGTGATGGCATTGATATAATAATAATAAAGAAGGTGATTGAGGAAATTATTCAGCCACTAACATATATTTGTAATCTGTCAATTCAAACAGGTGTATTTCCACAAAAAATGAAAATAGCAAAAGTCATCCCAATATATAAATCTGGAAATAGACATCATTTCACAAATTACAGACCTGTATCATTACTTCCACAGTTCTCCAAATTTTTGGAAAAGATATTTGTTACTAGATTGGATAGATTTGTTAATAAATACAAACTACTCTCAGAGAATTAGTATGGATTTAGGTCACAGAGATCTACAGCGATGGCAGTTATTCAATTACTAGAAGTGACCAAGGCACTAGACAAAAAGAAACCAGCTGTTGGGGTATTTATCGACCTAAAAAAATCATTTGATACAATTGATCATGAAATACTAATTAAGAAACTAGAGCACTATGGTTTGAGAGGAGTTGTTTTGCACTGGTTGAAAAATTATCTTAATAACAGGCAACAATTTGTGCAAATACGGTAGGTGATTTCCAGTCCTCGTGCTTGGACATCGTTTGTGGTGTTCCACAGGGTTCAGTATTGGAGCCAAAGTTGTTTATCCATCCATCCATCCATTTTCTTCCGCTTATCCGGGGTCGGGTCGCGGGGGTAGCAGCCTAAGTAGGGAGGCCCAGACTTCCCTCTCCCCAGCCACTTGGAGCAGCTCCTCTGGGGGAATCCCAAGGCGTTCCCAGGCCAGCCGAGAAACATAGTCCCTCCAGCGTATCCTGGGTCTTCCTCTGGGTCTCCTCCCGGTGGGACATGCCCGGAACACCTCACCAGGGAGGCGTCCAGGAGGCATCCTAACCAGATGCCCGAGCCACCTCAACTGGCTCCTCTCGATGTGGAGAAGCAGCGGCTCTACTCCGAGTCCCTCCCGGATGACTGAGCTTCTCACCCTATCTCTAAGGGAGAGTCCAGCCACCCTGCGGAGAAAACTCATTTCAGCCGCTTGTATCCGAGATCTTGTTCTTTCGGTCATAACCCAAAGCTCATGACCATAGATGAGGGTGGGAACGTAGATCGATCGGTAAATTGAGAGCTTTGCCTTTTGACTCAGCTCTCTCTTCACCACGACAGACCGGTACAGCGCCCGCTTCACTGCGGACGCTGCACCTATCCGCCTATCGATCTCACGCTCCAGTTTTCCCTCATTCGTGAACAAGATCCCGAGATACTTAAACTCCTCCACTTGGGTAAGGACCTCCTCCCCGACCCGGAGAGGGCACGCTACCCTTTTCCGGCTCAAGACCATGGCCTCGGATTTGGAGGAACTGATCCTCATCCCGGCCGCATCACATTCAGCTGCAAACCGCTCCAGCGAAAGCTGTAGATCACGAGCTGATGAAGCCAATAGGACCACATCATCTGCAAAAAACAGAGAAGCGATTCTAAGGCCACCAAAACGGATCCTCTCAACACCTTGGCTGCACCTAGAAATTCTGTCCATAAAAGTTATAAACAGAATCGGTGACAAAGGGCAACCTTGGCGGAGTCCAACTCTCACCGGAAACGAGCCCGAGTTGTTTAGTTTATACATAAATGACATATGTAAGGTCTCTAAATTGTTTACTTTTGTTTTATTTGCAGATGACATAAATGTTTTTGTACAGGTGAAAATTTACGGCAGCTTTTGACAGAAATTAATTTAGAGTTATGTAAATTGAAAAAGTGGTTTGATATTAATAAATTATCTCTAAATTTAGATAAAACCAAGTTTATGTTATTTGGGAATTGTAACGGGCATAGTGAGTCACAAATAAAAATTGATAATGTGATATTGGAGAAAGTGACGGAAATACGGGTTTTGGGAGTATTGATTCATAATAAGATCTGTTGGAAACCTCATATTAAATATGTTCAATCTAAAATAGCAAGAAGTGTAGCTGTTCTCTCTAATGCTAGAACATTTTAAAATTATTCTGCTCTTCATATTATTTACTGTTCACTTATTTTGCCATACTGTTTACATTTACACTACTTTTTATATCCACAGTACTGCTGATATATATATATATATTCTTTTTACTAGCCTAATTGCATATGCCACTTTACCTCTATACCAATATCAAATACCTCATACATATACAGTACTGTGTACATAAACTTCATATGCAGCTTTGTCACTTTATTACAAATGTCAATGTCAGAACCTTCATTTTATTTTATAGATATACTTTTTATACTTTTATACTACTATGCTAAACTCAGGATAGTATTTATCATTCCACTTTATTATTTCATTTTATGCTTATGTTTATTAAATGTTTTTCTGAGAGAAATGACATTTCAATCCTGTGTATGTCCTGTACATATCGTAGATTTGACGATAAAGTTGACTTTGACTTTGATAAGAGTGGAGGAAGGAGAATGCAGGTCAACTACATTCTGTGTAGAAGAGGAAACCTGAAGGAGATTGGAGACTGTAAGGTTGTTGCAGGGAGGGCATGGCCAGACAGCATCAGATGGTTGTGTGTAGAATGACTTGTTGTGAAGAAGAGAAAATGAGTCAAATCAGAGAAGAAGACCAAATGGTGGAAACTGAGAAAAGAATGTTGTGAGAAATTCAGAGACGAGCTGTTAAAGGTTCTCAGTGGTAAGAAACAGCTTCCAAATAACTGGACTACTACAACAACGGTAATTAAAGAGACCGGTAGGAAGGTACTTGGTGTGTCATCTGGACAGAGAATGGATGATAAGGAAACCTGGTGGTGGAATAGTGAAGTTCAGGAAGTTATTTAAAGAAAAAGGTTAGCCGAGAAGAAGTTTGACAGCTGTAAGACTGAAGAGAGGAGACATGAATATAAGGAGATGGGACATAGAGCAAAGAGGGAAGTAGCTAAGGCAAAGTAGAATGTGTATGATGAGTTGTATGGGAGGCTGGACACTAAAGAGGGCGAGAAGGACTTAAAACAATTGGTGAGACAGAGGAATCAAGCTGGAAAACATGTGTAGCAGGTTAGGCTTGTTAAAGGATGCCTATGGCTGAATGGTTAGATCAGTCGTCCTCCAATACAAGAGTTGGGGGTTCGAATCCACCAGCAGTCACATGTCCAAGTGTCCCTGGGCAAGACACTGAACCCCTCATTGCCTCTGATTAGGGTTTGAACGAGTACATACTGTACTTTTAAAACTTGACATTAACATAATAAAGCTTGAGTAAAACTCGAGTAGTTGATGATGTCATAGGATCTTCAGATGCAAAAAAATAAATCAATAAAACTGTATAAAAACGTAATTTATTATTTACAACAACAAAAAAATACCAACAAAACACTGGGGGCATATATTATGCTCTTACCATTTATCATACTGCAGACAAGTCACAGGAAAACAAAAACTATTAGTTATTATTATTAAGCTGCAAAAGTTAAAGAAATGTGCGTCACGTCAAAAACAAAACCAGAAACAATTAGGCAGTTGACCCCCACGCATCACTGCCCGCGGTGCTGCACATTAGGTTTACTTTTAGAGATAAGTATGTTTATAGTTTTTTTAATAGTCAAAGTCAACTTTATTATCAAAACTGCAATATGTACAGGACATACACAGGATTGAAATTGCATTTCTCTCTCAGTCCCTCGGTGCAACAGTAACCATTTAAACACTAAACACTAAACAATTATTAAACAAGCATAAAATGAAATAATATAAGTTTAGTACCGTCCTGAGTTTTTTTGCATAGTAGTTTTTATTATCTGATCCTAGTATAAAAGTATAAAAAGTTTCACCAACACCAAAAACACCAACATTTAATAATCATAATCATAAAATGAAATGTCCTGAGTTTTTTGCATAGTAGTTTTTCATAGTAGTATAAAAGTATAAAAAGTTTCACCAACACCAAAAACACCAACATTTAATAAACATAATCATAAAATGAAATAAGAGTGTAATACAGTCCCGAAGTATAAAGTATAAAAAGTATATCTATAAAATAAATGAAGGTTCTGGCATTTGACATTTGTAAAGAGTGACAAAGCAGCATATAAGGTTAATGTACATAGTATATGTATGAGGTATTTGATATTGGTATAGAGATAAAGTGGCATTATGCAATAAGGCTAGTAAAAAGAATATATACTGTATATCAGCAGTAGTGTAGATATAAAAAGTCTAGATGTAAACAGTAGTAATAAATGTAAACAGTAGTAATAAATGTAAACAGTAAATGTAAACAGTAGTAATAAATGTAAACAGTAGTAATAAATGTAAACAGTAAATGTAAATGTAGTAATAAATGTAAACAGTAGTAATAAATGTAAACAGTGAATGTAAACAGTAGTATGACTATAGGCAGTAATGTAATACAAACATTAGTGCAAATATGAGAAGTAGTGCAAACTGAATGAGCACATGACCGTGAGTTTAGTGAATAACCCGTTTGATGACACAGAGTCCAGTGTTAAAAACTTTGTGTTGTGTGGTAATGTGTGAAAGTTTTTTGTGATTAAGGCAGTACAAGGGGGAGGGAGGGCAGAGCTGGCAGAGTGTTAAGCATCCTGACTGCCTGATGAACAGAGCTGTCTCTCAGTCTGCTGGTTCGAGCCTGGAGACTCCTCAGTCTCCTCCCTGATGGCAGCAGGCTGAAGCAGCTGTGTAATGGGTGTGTGGGATCACCTGCCATGCAGAGGGCTTTCTGAGTGAGGCGTTTGCTGTGTAAGTCCTGTAGTGAGGGCAAGGAGGTGCCGACGATCTTCTCAGCTGCTCTCACTATACGCTGGAGGCTCTTTCGGCAGGATGCAGTACATGCACCAAACCACACCGTGATGCAGCTGGTCAGGACACTTTCTATGGCACCCCTGTAGAAGGTGCACATGATGGGGGTTGGAGCTCCAGCCCTTTTCAGCTTGCGGAGATAGGTTTAGAGATTCATATTTTTTTATTTTTGTTTATGAAACAAGGTCAGTGGAAGGTGGTTCTGGTTTGGTCAATTGGACCCGGTGTTGCACCTTATTCTGTGACCTGCAACAGTGCATTCAACACTGCCCCCTAGGGTCACAATACACGGTGGTCATAAAATATGGTGTAACACTGGTTCGTAACACGTTCCAAATAGGAAGTTGATTCATTTTCTGTTTTGTAACTGCGACGTGATGACGTCACTACGAATACTCGACGTGGAATTTAAAAACTTGATAAATGTCCTTGGAATCGATGTGTCGATTACTCGAGTAGTCGGTTAAAGCCCTACCTCTGATGTGTGTCCCATCAGTGTATGAATGTGATCTCAAAATACTGATTTGTTTCTTTAAAATAATTTGTTCAATTAGCTTTGCAGAGATCTAGTAGAGTGTTGAATGAATGGGTAAATGATTAAACAGATTGTAGTGTAAAGCGCTTTGAGTATCTGGACAAGATAGAAAAGTGCTATGTACCAGTAAGTGCAGTCCATTTACATTTTAATGTTAGGAATTGTAATGTTTTGACAAGTAAGGAGAGTGTTACGGGAAGATGGAAGTAGTACTTCTGATGACATACCAGTGGAGGTTTGGAAACATTTTGGAATGATGGCAGTAAGGTTTTTGACTCAAATATTCAATGGCATATTTGTGGGTGAGAAAATGCTTGAGGAATGGAGAAGACATGTGCTGGTGCCCATTTTTTAGAACAAGGGTAATGTACAGTTATAGCAACTACAGGGGAATTAAGTTGATGAGTCACATGCTGAATATCTGGGAGAGAATTTTGGAAACTAGACTTAGACATAAGGTGTCTATGAACAGCAGCATGGTTACATGCCAAGAAAGAGCACCACAGACACCATTGTTGCTTTGAGGATGCTGACAGTGAAGTGCAGAAAGGGTCAGAAAGAACTGCATTGTGTCTTTGTGGATTTGGAAAAAGAATTTGACCGGGTGCCGAAGGAGGTGGTGTGGTATTACATGAGGAAATCTGGAGTGACAGATAAGTATGTTAGACTAGTATAGGACATGCATGACGACATCAGGACAGTGGTGAGATGTGCTTTAGGAGTGACATATGGCTTCAAGGTGGAGGTGGGATTGCATCAAGGATCGGCTCTGAGCCTCATCTTGTTTGCTATGGTGATGGACCGACTAACAGGTGAGGTCATGCAGGAATCCCTGTGGACTATGTTTGCAGATGACATTGTGATTTGTGGTGAGAACTGGGAACAGGTGGAAGAGAACTTGGAGTGGTGGAGGTATGCAGTTTAAAGAAGATAAATGAAAGTTAGCCGTAGTAAGGCAGAGTATGTGTGTGAATGAGAGGGAGGCGTAGAACAGTGAAGCTACAAGTAGCAGAGGTCACAAAGGTGCTGGACTTTAAAGCTCCGCTGACATCATCTTTTAACTTTCCATAAAA
>JBBPBX010012574.1:33242-53810 GCA_038048925.1 Garcialebias charrua
CAACATATATATATATATATATATATATATATATATATATATATATATATATATATTAAGATTGACCTCTGATCGTTTTTGCTAAAACAATGTGAAATTAATGAAAATTCCTCTCCAAAATAGTTTAAAATTGGCGCCGTTTATTTACACGGTAAATTCGGGTTTTTCCGGTCACGTGACTGTGACGTCAGATCGAGACTCTGCTCCAACTCGCACATTGAATACAATGGAGAAAGATACAAACGCATCTGTCGAATTTAGCCATTTAAAACTTTAGATTTTAGCGATTTGGCTTCAGTTCGTGAAGAAGAAGTTATTTTGAGTGATAAACAACACACAGCAAGGTTTCTTTTGTCAGTGTTGCTTATTTTTTCAGGAGAGGTTTCACATAGTGAGCACCAGATGTCAGCAAAGCTATCGTGATAACTCTTACAGTTTATCACTCAAAATAACTTATTCTTCACGAACTGAAGCCAAATCGCTAAAATCTAAAGTTTTAAATGGCTAAATTCGACGGATGCGTTTGTATCTTTCTCCATTGTATTCAATGTGCGAGTTGGAGCAGAGTCTCGATCTGACGTCACAGTCACGTGACCGGAAAAAACCCGAATTTACCGTGTAAATAAACGGCGCTAATTTTAAACTATTTTGGAGAGGAATTTTCATTAATTTCACATTGTTTTAGCAAAAACGATCAGAGGTCAATCTTAATATATATATATGTTGTGCCATTTTATGGAAAGTTAAAAAATGATGTCAGCGGAGCTTTAAGGACTTGGGGTCCACTGTCCAGGAATAAGGGGAGTGTAGTAAAGAGGTGAAAAACAGAGTCCAGGCAGGATGTAATAGATGTAGACAAGTTTCAGGAGTGATTTGTGACAAAATGGTGTCAGCAAAGTTCAAAGGAAAAGTTTACAAGACAGTGGTGAGACCAACTACGTTGTATGGTCTGGAGACAGTGTCACTGACAAAATACAGGAGAAAGAACGGAGTGACAAGGATGGATACAATTAGAAATGAGATCATCAGAGGTACAGCACAGGTTGAACAACTGGGCGATAAAGTTAGAGGTGCCAGACTGAGATGGTTTGAACATGTCAAGAGGAGGGACAGTGGGTATATTGGTAGTAGGATTTTAGAAATGCAGCTGCCAAGAAAAAGACAAAGAGGAAGGCCAAAGAGGAATATATGGATGCAGTTAGAGAGGACATGAAGGTAGTTGGAGTGAGGACAGAGGATGCAGAGGACAGAGTGAGATGGAGGAGGATGACTTGCTGTGGTGACCCCTGAAGAGGGAAAAGGTGATAGAAGAGGAAGATATGGCAGAAGGTGTAGAGTTAAAAAAAAAACGTAACTAAATTTTCTGAAATGCCTTTATGAGTGGATATTTACTTCATGAAGCTGTAAGTGTGCACAGGAGGAAGAGACAACAAGAACTAAACCTTGTTGGGACATTTTTCAACAAAGTCTGTCATAACAGGGGTCAGCTCTGCTCACAAAATAACTACCTGTATGTGTAGAAGAAAAACTGGCAGCCTGTTCAGCTTTCTAAATCCTGGGTGTGGTGTGCACGTAATCACAAGGAAAATAATACAGCAGAATGCAGGCATTAGCGTATCAGTACCTTTCTTTACTTCTCTCCTTCTTCTCCTCCTACTACACAAGGTTACAACACCCTATAGTGTTGAAGTACAATAACTGAATACACAACATATCTCCCCCTTGTTTAAGAAACTTACCAGTAGGGACAGAAACATAAATCTTCTCAATCCAATCCAAAAATATCCTGGCAGTAACATTATACATACTTAACCAGCTGCTTCACTTCTAAGTAGTGTGAATAACTCCTTTACTAGTAATAGCAATAACAATAATAACAATCACATCACCTATAACTTGCATCATGTACAGCTAACTTTATCAGCAGAAAATTAAAACGCTCAACCTGTTACGTTACCTTTAAGCTGCACTTGAATAAACAGTTGTTTTTTTTAACCAATTTTTTTTTCATCAAACACTCCCAGTAAACATTTTCAAAATCCATAAAACAATATCAACCAAAGAACTTTGAATATACAGTTTCAGAGCATTTCAGTCACTTTGCATTCTTACAGCATGTTTTTTTTTTTCTCATTGCTTGTAATGTTTTTTTTTTCCCTCTTCCCCCACCCAAAGGCCATTAAATGATGATAACTGTTCGTAATCATTAAGTCAAGCCGGCTTCTTCCTGACCTGAGCAGGTCTCAGTGTTTTTTTTTTCATTCAGGTGTTGTGAAGGCCCTGATCAGAATCTGGAGGACCAGAACCTGTGACAATGTCTGTTGCACCTTCTGGGACCAGAGAGAAGTGAGCTGCATTCCAGGTGCGTCCATCCTCCAGCACATAGGAGCTTGCATTCACTTTCTCCATCCCTCTGGCAGGTGCATGACATTTTGATAGACCTTTTTTAACATGAAAGGGCTTCCTCACTCGAACCAGGCTTCCTTTTACAATTTTTGGTACTTGTGGGCCTCGCTTTGCATCTGTGTAAGTTCCCTTTCAGTAATGTTCTCTCGGTGCAACATACTTGCTATGGGAATTGCGCCCCTGCACGATTACCTGAGGAATATACTCACGCCTTTACGGCAGGGGCGTCATCGCCGCACCAGAGGCCCCGCCCTCTGGGTATTTAGGCGGTGAGCGCCCCTCCATCTTCCTCTTTTTTGCCCTTCACCTCGATTTAACACCTGAACTTCGCAGGACTTCTGTTGTCGCATCGCTCGACTGAGGTGAGCTCACTCCCTACACTGAGCGTACAGAGAAATTTTCCTGCGCACTGCTGGGCTGGCAAAAGCTAGTCCGGCATTTTTCTACTCACCCTCGAAGTTTTCTTCTTTTCCGCAGGTTTTCGCTCGAAGGCGCTAACTGCGTCACAACCTCTTGCTAACTTTAGCAGGTTTTTTGAGCGAAAGAAAAGACGATGGAGAAGACAACTTTGAAGAAAAGAATCTTCAAATCAACTCGACGCTTCTCAGGACATGGCTCCCGAGAAGGGAAGACAGAAGACAAGGAGAAGAAAGACTAGGATGACGAGTCCTCGCTCGCGCCCTTGCCCCAGCGGCTGTGGCCCCTCCCTTTCGGCGACGGACACCCACGAGGCCTGTCCTGTCTGCCTGGGGATTCTGCATGCAAGGAAGGCGCTGGAATTCCCCGACTCTTGCCCTCACTGCCGTCGAATGTCGGCTGCAATGAGGAGACGACGGGCTGTTGCGCTGGCCAAATCCATGGCTAGAAGCGCGGCGCTCAAAGTCGCACGTCGGCTTCCCCCTGCTCCGGAAACCGATAGCGTGGACCTGGAATGCAACGGACGAGTCGGAGAGGACGAACGGTCGGATTCCTCGGGTGCCGCCGAGGACTCGACATCTGAAGTGTCCGACCTAGACGCAGAATTAGGTGACAAGGGAGAAATTGTGAGTTCCTCTCAGAACCTGGCGCACATTCTCCCGGAACCGGACCCGTCAGTACCGTCCCTGTTCGACTTGTGTGTGTCGTAGGGCAATGGATGCTTTGCAGATCACGTGGCCGGACCCGACGCCTCGCCAGCAGGCTACGAGGCTAGCGGGAAGCTACTTTCATGCGAAACAACCAACAACGTCGCAAAAGATACCCATCTTTCCGGACTTCCTCACGGAGCTGAAATGCTCCTGGGTGGATCCCGGAGGTTCTATCATGCTGCCATTGTCCCGGTTCCTCGACATGGCGGGAATGGAAGCAGTAGGACTCGACAGCACCCCTCCCCATTGAGGAGACTCTGGCGGCTCACCTAGCCCCCGCCGCCTCGGGGATGAAACCTACGCTACCCAGCAAGGCCTGCCGCGCTTCGGAGAAAGAACTCGGAAAGTGCCAAGGCTCAGGGCCTTGTGGCTCGCGCAATGAACGCATCAACCTTGGTACAGGCGTACCTGGCGGAAAAGCTGCAGCATGTCCAGGTAGCAAAAGAGGAACAGGCCGCAACGGAAAGCGTGGAGGAGGCCCGCCGTGCCTCGGACCTCGTGCTCCGCTTGATGGGGACAATAGCCATCTCCCAAGGCAAGGCGATGGAGGAAATAGTCGTCACCCAACGCCATCTTTGGCTGACCTTATCGGACCTCCCGGAAAACCAGAGGTCAACTTTCCTCCAGCACCTGATCGACTCGACTGGGATTTTCGGGGGAGCTCTGGAACGCGTCCAGACCAAACTGGAACAGAGACGTGAACTTGCGGAAGCCCTCCGCGAGGGGTTGCCAAGAAAGAACTTTACCCCCCGTAAGGAGAACACAAATGGCCCCCCACGGAAGATGATGATGATGATGATGAATTCAATTTATAACGCGCTTTTCATTAGTGAAAATCTCAAAGCGCTACACACATTGAATGCTACACACATTCATACACCGGTAACGGCAGACTACCATGCAAGGTGCTTTCCAGTCCTACCGGGAGCAACTCGGGGTTAAGTGTCTTGCCCAAGGACACAACAACACATGGTGTGGGGAACCGGGATTCGAACCGCCAACCTTCCGATCGGGGGATGACTGCCATTACCATTACGCCACTACGGAAGAGACCCGCAGGTGGCGGTGAAACTTTCCAGGAACAGCCGAGGATTTCGCCAGTCGACACAAACAGAAAGCAGGCTCGGACCTGATGAAACAGGACGAACCGACAATCTTACAGGTTTATCTGCCCACGTGGTACGGTTACCTGATCCATTGGGCCCAGTCTCCCCTCGTAAAAGATTACGAGGAGCGAGCGGCATATGTGTACGTACCAAACGCGACTCGACCATTGCATGTGTAAACAAAATAAACACTGTTTCAAACATGTATAAAAATAAAAGTACCAAAGCACAGACTGCCCTGGTTCTTGACTCGAGTCCCATTTTTATAAACCAACCATGTGGTCTAACTATGAACCGCAGCAAGACACGTGAGCTAGATCTCGCGGTATCTCCTGTCGGGCCGATCAGCCTGTCCGGGGGAGGGCAAGAGGGGTCAAAGGTCACCCCTCTGGCTCTCAAACGTGACAGGATGCAATAGAACATGCCATCCAGACTCAGCACTTATGCACAGGCCTGGAAGGCGTGCCTACCAAATGATTGGGTCATGACAACAATTTTTCATGGACTCAAATTACAATTCTCTAAGAAACCGCCCCGTTTCACAGGGGTGATGCAATCTGAGATCAACCCTGCACGCGTACACGTGCTAAGGGAGGAAATTTCGGCCATGCTGCAAAAAGGAGTGATTAGTTTGGTCTCTGGACACAAGCTGCTCTCCGGCCACTACAGCAAGTACTTCCTGGTGCCCAAAAAGGATCGTTCTCTGAGACCAATTCTGGATCTCGGGACTCTCAGCAAAAGGATTAAAACATTTAATAATAATAATAATAATAATGAATTCAATTTATAACGCGCTTTTCATTAGTGAAAATCTCAAAGCGCTACACACATTGAATGTTACACACATTCATACACCGGTAGCGGCAGACTACCATGCAAGGTGCTTTCCAGTCCTACCGGGAGCAACTCGGGGTTAAGTGTCTTGCCCAAGGACACAACGACACATGGTGTGGGGAACCGGGATTCGAACCGCCAACCTTCCGATCGGGGGACGACTGCCATTACCACTACGCCACGGCCGCCCGAAGTTCAAGATGCTTACATTGCGACAAGTTCTCCAGGCTGTGAGACCTAGAGACTTCGCATGTACAGTAGACTTAAAAGAGGCCTATTTCCATATAGGCGTTTGGAGGAAACACAGAAAATTCCTCTGTTTTGCTTTTGAGGGAATCGCTTATGAATTCAAAGCTTTACCCTTTGGTTTAAAGAATGCTCCACGCACATTTACAAAGTGTCTGGACGCAGCTCTGATCCCTCTCAGGAATCAAGGACTCAGGGTCATGAACTACCTGGATGATCTGCTGATTCTGACTGAAAGCAGAAAGCAGGCCCAGTCACACTCTTATAAGGTAATTTCTCACCTAGAGTCTCTTGGGTTTGTTATAAAACTGCAAAAGAGCAATTTAACTCCATCACGGGTTACCGTATTTCTAGGAGTACAGATCAACTCCATCCAGTACAGAGCATGGCTCTCAAAGGAATGAATTTCCTCCATTCGCGCTTGCCTGAGCAAATTTAAATTAGACCATCGGGTCCCTGTAAAAACCTGCCAACGCTTTCTAGGCCTCTTGGCGGCAACCATTCCATGTGTGCCACACGCATTACTGAAAATGCGGCCCATGCAGCTATGGCTGAACCAACGGATACAGCCTAACCTACCTAAACAAAGGGGGATGGTTAGGATAAATTCAGAGTGCCTGGAGGCTCTGGAACCTTGGAGAAACGTGTCCGTTTTCACGGATGGGGTCTCACTGGGAAGGGTATCATCTCATGTGGTAATCACAACGGATGCCTCAAAAACAAGATGGGGGGCAACTTGTAGGAATCAGAATGCCCGCGGCCTTTGGAACAAACAGGAAGCAAGATTACACATCAACTTCCTGGAATTGTTAGCCGTATTCCTGTCATTAAAATTCTTCTCCCATAAAGGTCTGATTGCTGGACAGCACGTCCTGGTAAAATCAGATAACAGGACCATAGTGTCCTTTATCAACAGAGAAGGAGGGACAAGGTCCCGGGCCCTCTTCCATCTGACACAGAGAATGCTCAAATGTGTGCTTCAAGGATCCTGTCACTCAGGGCGACTCATGTCCCTGGTGAACTAAATTACGGAGCAGACGCCCTCTCTAGAGGCCCTCTGCTGGTGTCAGAATGGAGCCTGAACCCACGGATTGTGGGACAGGTATGGTCACAATTCGGGAAGGCCTCTGTGGACCTGTTCGCCTGTAGGGTTAGCTCACACTGTGACCTCTACTTCTCCTTGAGGGAAGCAGACGCACCATTGGGTATGGATGCTCTGGCACATGATTGGCCAGCAGGGGGGCTCTCCTTTCCACCTGTCCCTCTGATCGTGGTGACATTGGAACGGGTACGCCAGGGAGCCCTCTCCCTGATTCTCATAGCCCCCAGATGGCCACAAAAAACGTGGTTTCCAGAGCTGATTTCAGTGCTATCTGGAATACCATGGCATTTGCCTTCTCATAGGGACCTCCTGACTCAGGCGCATGGTCAACTATTTCACCCACGTTCAGAGTTGTGGCAACTTTCAGCCTGGCCTTTGAAGGGGTCTGGCTGAGGGCCTAGGGCTTCGGTTGCTTTGTCCCAAAACAAAAAAACAAAACAAAAAAAACTCAAAGAAGTTTACAGGGGCCTGCGATGTTACCTTGTGCTTGGCCTGGGTTTTCTACCTCCAAATTTGCCATATTTATACCCATTGGAGACATCATGTTGTTGTTTACATGTGGCATTTTTTCTCCTCTTAGCATATGCTTTCTACAGAAAGCAGCTGGGAGATGCCTGTCTTTCAGACGGATGCTCTCACATACAGTTTGCTGTGCATTTCAAGGGCGTGAATGGATTATGTTCCCATAGCAAGTATGTTACACCGAGAGAACATGACTGAAAGGGAACTGAAAGTTATGCACCATAACTCATGTTCCCTGAAGGAAGGGAACGAGGTGCAACATATCTATCCCTTTTCAATGCTGAAAGCTCGGTGAAGTGCAATTGTTGAGGAAGATGGAGGGGCGCTCACCGCCTAAATACCCAGAGGGCGGGGCCTCTGGTGCGGCGGTGACGCCCCTAGCCATAAAGGCGTGAGTATATTCCTTCAGGTAATCGCGCAGGGGCACAATTCCCATAGCAAGTATGTTGCACCTTGTTCCCTTCCTTCAGGGAACATGAGTTATGGTGCATAACTTTCAGTTTTTGATGCTCTTTGTCTGGAGGCGACATGGTCACACGGTTGCTCTTCTGGCATAAGGGTGGATTTACTAGCTTGTCCAAAATTCACTTTTGTGCGCATCCTTCTGTTGAACATGGGCTCATGTGGTGACACTCCCATAGTGTTGTGTGGTGTGGCACGGTATGTGAACTGGAACTCCTGTATGAACGGTTTCCATGGCTTCCTCTCCTGCTCTGCTGTGAGGAATGTTTCCTTCAGAACACAGTTCCAACGTTCCATAGCACCGTTTGATTGAGGATAATATAGAGACACTTTTCTATGTGTAAAGTCTCTCACTGACAGGAATTCTGCAAACTCACTTGATGTGAATTGTGTCCCATTGTCACTCATGAGCTCGATAGGGTTTCCAAACCTGGAAAACAATGTAGACAGGAACGTGGTGATTGCTGTTGTGGTAATGGAAGGAGTGAAAGCGACCTCTGGCCACTTTGTGTAGTAGTCCATCAGTGTAATTGCATAGCGACAATCCCAGGTTGCTGACTCAAATGGACCCACAATGTCGATTCCCACTTTCTGCCACGGGCCATCAGGCAGAGGAACTGGTTGAAGTGGTGCAACATGTGTTTGAGCACTTTTATTGTTCATCTGGCATGTCACACATGCGCTGATGCCCTCTTGCACACACGCATCCATGCTCGGCCACCAGTATAAGTCCCGCAGCCTTTGTTTTGTGCGGACAATGCCTTGGTGTGTCTCATGTGCCAGGCTCACCAACTGCTACCTTAGGGCCACAGGAACCAACCATCGCTGAGAGCCTCTATGCACTGTCACGTCTTGGAGTGAAAGTTCATTTCTGACAGCAAAGTAAGGCTGAAGGAGTGCAAGTAAGGACTTTGCAGTTTTGGGCCATCCTTTTATCATTTGCACCCTCAGAGCAGTAAGTTCTGGACATAGTTCACATGCTACAGTGAAGTCCTTCACTGAGAGAGCTTTCAGTTCTGTAGTTAGCAGAGCCACCAACTCAGGCTCCCTCACTGGTTCTGTTTTCTTCAGATGGAAGAGGCAGCCTGGAGAGACAGTCAGCAGCATGATTTTGTGCACTGGGGCGATACTCCACATCATATGTAAAAAACAAGAGTCGGGCTGACCACCTTGCAATATGCATTCCTGCACGTCCAAGTCCTTTTGTAGCTAGCAGTGTGGTCAGGGCCTGATGATCTGTGCGCAGGGTGAATCTTGTCCCCCACAGCAAAACTCTCCATTTTTCAGCTGCCCACACACAAGCTAACGCTTCCTTTTCCACAATGGAATATTTTCGTTCAACCGGTGTGAGTGAACAAGAGGCAAATGCAACTGTACGTTTTGTCTTATCAGGGTGCATTTGTGTCAATATGGCCCCTGGACCATAATCTGAAGCATCTGTTTACACGATGGTCGGGAGGGAATGGTCAAAGGCTGTCAGTGCTGTTCACAATGCGCTCCTTAAATTGTGTTAAAGCTTGACTGTGCAGCTGCAGTCCACTTGAACACATTCTCACGTAGGTAGTCACGCATGGGCTCCACCATCCATCCATTGTCTTCCGCTTATCCGGGTTCGGGTCGCGGGGGTAGCAGCGTAAGTAAGGAAGCCCAGACTTTCTTCTCCCTAGCCACTTGGAGCAGCTCCTCTGGGGGAATCCCAAGGCATTCCCAGGCCAGCAGAAACATAGTCCCTCCAGCGTGTCCTGGGTCTTCCTCTGGGCCTCCTCCCGGTGGGACATGCCCGGAACACCTCACCAGGGAGGCGTCCAGGAGGCATCCTAACCAGATGCCCGAGCCACCTCAACTGGCTCCTCTCGATGTGGAGAAGCAGCGGCTCTACTCCGAGTCCCTCCCGGATGACTGAGCTTCTCACCCTATCTCTAAGGGAGAGTCCAGACACCCTGCGGAGAAAACTCATTTCAGCCGCTTGTATCCGAGATCTCGTTCTTTCGGTCACAACCCAAAGCTCATGACCATAGATGAGGGTGGGAACGTAGATCGATCGGTAAATTGAGAGCTTTGCCTTTTGACTCAGCTCTCTCTTCACCACGACAGACCGGTACAGCGCCCGCTTCACTGCGGATGCTGCACCTATCCGCCTATCGATCTCACGCTCCAGTTTTCCCTCATTCGTGAACAAGACCCCGAGATACTTAAACTCCTCCACTTGGGGCAGGACCTCCTCCCCGACCCGGAGAGGGCACGCTACCCTTTTCTGTCTCAAGACCATGGCCTCAGATTTTGAGGAACTGATCCTCATCCCGACCGTATCACACTCGGCTGCAAACCGCTCCAGTGAAAGTTGTAGATCACGACCTGATGAAGCCAATAGGACCATATCATCTGCAAAAAACAGAGAAGTGATTCTAAGGACACCAAAATGGATCCCCTCAACACCTTGGCTGCGCCTAGAAATTCTGTCCATAAAAGTTATGAACAGAATCGGTGACAAAGGGCAACCTTGGCGGAGTCCAACTCTCACTGGAAACGAGCCTGACTTACTGCCGGCAATGCGGACCAAGCTCTGACACCGGTCGTACAGGGACCTAACAGCCCGTATCAAAGGGCCTGGTACCCCATACTCCCGGAGTACCCCCCACAGAACCCCCCGAGGGACGCGGTCGAATGCCTTTTCCAAGTCCACAAAGCACATGTAAACTGGTTGGGCAAACTCCCACGCACCCTCAAGGACCCTGCTGAGGGTGTAGAGCTGGTCCAGTGTTCCACGACCAGGATGAAAACCACACTGCTCCTCCTGAATCCGAAGTTCGACTATCCGACGGACCCTCCATTGGATAGTCGAACTTTGGATTCCACCAGCGATGCGTAATTTTGCACAAACTTTGAATACCATGCTGTAAGCCCTAAGAATGAGCGCAAGGTGGATGCATCATTAGGCGCTGGAGCTTCTGTGATTGCTTTAAGATGATCCATATTTGGCAGAACACCCTAGGCTGACACTGTGTGTCCCAAGAACTGCAGGCTTTTTTGGTTGAAATTACATTTTTCAGTGTTGAGCTGGAGGCCCGCTTCCTTCAGCGCAACGAATACCTCTTGTAGGTTACAGTCATGTTCACGTTGGTCCCGGCCATAAACTATCACATCATCCAGATAGTTCTGGACACCTTTTAGACCTTTTAGCACCAGGGAGATCATCTTTGAAAATGCCCTTGGGATTGAACATAGTCCATATGGAATTAGGCGAAACCTGAATAGTTCTTCATGCGTTATGAATGCTGTAATGTCACCACTCTCTTCAGCCAGTAGCACCTGATGATAGGCATTTGCCAGATCAATAGTGGAGAAATCTGTGGCTTCACGTGTTTCAGAGAAAATGTCATCCATATGAGAAAGTGGGTGACTGTCCATCACTACTGCCTTATTTGGCTCACGAAAATCAACACACATTCTCACTTTTCCATTTTTTCTCAGTGTGACCATGATGGGAGATACCCATGGAGATGTATCAATCCTTTAAATCACCTCCATGTCCAACAGTCTTTCTAGTTCAGCTGAGACAGCTCGTTTGACAGAGAGCGGGACCCTACGTAGCTTTTGTTGAACAGACTGTACACCCTCTCTGACTTTAATTTGGTGGATGAACCCTTTAGCAAGACCCAGTTTCTCCCTCGTCACTGGTCCAGCCTTGATCTCTGTAACATTTGCAACTGGAGCTGCAGGTGAGATAACTGCTGGAGAGGAAGATTTATCTGAGAGCACGTTGTTGTTTGTAATACAGAGTCTCAGTGTTTTAAAAAGGTCCATTCCCAGTAAAGCTGTGCCCATTTCCACCGCATATAACTTAGCTGGCACTATTGTGTTTCCATGCTGCACAGTGGCTGATAGGCAACCAACTACAGCGACTTCAACTTTTGTATACGTCACTAACTTTGAAGGTGGGTTAGTCAGCAGCACATCACTGAAATGTTTTCTGTAGAAATGTTCAGGAATACTGTAATAGACACTGCAGAGCCTGTGTCCACCACTAATGTCGCATGGCAGGAAGTTGACTTTGCATTTATGGTCACTGCACACGTAATCTTGTCATTCGTTTGTTCATTTTGTAACATCCTCACTGTATTCATTTCAAGAACAACCACTTCTCGATCATATCAACGAATTCCAGATAAACTGATGGAAAAACTCATTAAAAAAACACAAAAAAAGGAAAAAGAGAAAAAAAATCCAACCTTGTATTTGTTTAGTAAATTATTTTTATACAATTTTTTTATTTAAAGAGTGTAAAACACAGTTGAAACTCCTTACAACTATACCACACCTGAATCCCTCTAACTGAAGTACTGTTTTTGATATTTGTCCTTGCCTTTGGTTTTTTTAAATACATCCTTCTCTCATAAATCATAGTTTTTCCATCAAATTACAGCCACTTTTGTATACACCTTGGAAGGAGTTTATTATAGGCTTTGAATTGAATCACATCATGTCTCAGGTAGATTGATGATGAGTAAATGCTCTTAATAGTCCTTCTCCAGATTGAATTTGATATGTGTTCCTCCAAGTCCACTTCCCATTTCAGCTTGAGTTCAACCTTGATTTGTGGTATGAACTGAGGTGTGAATAAGGCTGTTCTGAGCTCTACTAAGTCATAAATTCTTAAAATATGCAATGTAAGAAACATCTCATTAGTTGGATGAAAGTAATCAGATACAGTTATAATTTGAATAGCTTTCTTCTGGATTATGTAGACTGGTTTATTGTTGGTTTTACATGACTTTCCCCAGATCTCAACACAATAACTCAATCAACCAATCAATCAATCAATTTATTCACTCGATTAAAAAAAAATCAGTTTACAAACACATTCTCTTAAACACATACAGTATTTACACGAGTGAAGAGGGAGCAGGAAGAAGAAAATCTTGTATAGACCTGCCACCTTTCCCAATAATTACAAAAATATCATGGCTGTATACAATAAATTAACAAAACAAGTTGCAAACAATATATGGTAAATGGTAAATGGAGCTTATTTATATAGCGCCTTCCAGCCCCCTCTGAGGAACCCCAAAGCGCTTTACAATACGAGCCATCTACCCATTCATACACACATTCATACACCGTTAGTGGTAGCCTGCCTTGTAGGGCGCTATCCAGGCCTATTGGGAGCAACTCGGGGTTAAGTGTCTTGCCCAGGGACACAACGACACATGGTGGGCGGATGCGGGACTCGAACCTCCGACCTTCCGATTGGGGGTCGACTGCCATTACCATTGTGCCACGGTCACCCACCGTGTCGCTCAACAATAACATACATAACAATATACCACTCTTCCCATTAACAACTCAAAGTTGTATAAGAGTTAATCGTTCTTTATCATTTTCAACAGGAATATTTCCAGATAATATGAAAGTAGCTAACGTAGTTCCTCTTTTTAAAAATGGTGGTAAATGTGTGTTCAACAATTATAGACCTATATCCTTGTTACCACAGTTTTCAAAAATTCTTGAAAAACTATTTGTAAACAGACTAGATCAATTTATAGATAAACAAAATATTCTAAGCAACAGTCAGTATGGGTTTAGAGCAAAAAACTCTACATCAATGGCTCTCATGGAATTAATGGAACAAATAACTACTGCTGTCGATCAAAAACAATATTGTATCAGTATTTTTGTTGATTTAAAAAAAGCATTTGATACTATTGATCACACCATTCTCCTTGAAAAACTGAACAAATATGGTATTAGAGGACCAGCATTACAGTGGGTATCTAGCTACTTGAAAGATAGGAAACAATTTGTACAAATAAATGATGTAAGATCTGACCTCTGTAATATCACATGTGGAGTTCCCCAAGGCTCTGTACTTGGACCAAAGCTATTTATTTTATATGTGAATGACTTGGTAAATGTGTCAGGACTCCTTAAATGTGTACTTTTTGCTGATGATACCACATTTTTCTGTTTAGGTGAAGATATAGAACAAATGTTGGAATTGATAAAGACAGAATTTGTCAAGATACAAACTTGGTTTAAAATAAATAAATTATCATTAAATCTAGAAAAAACTAATTACATGATATTCAGTAATAAAAAGAAAACTGTTGATGTTCCACTCAAAATTGAGGGTGTTGAGATTTGTAGAGTGAGTGAGGTGAAGTTTTTGGGTGTTATCATTGATGACAAACTGACATGGAAACAACACATAAATTCTGTAAGAATAAAAATAGCTAAATCGATTGCAGTACTGTACAAAGTCAGAGACCTATTGAATGATAAAGCTCTGTATTTGTTGTATAACACAATCATTGTTCCACACTTAATCTATTGTATTGATGTTTGGGGGAATGCGTGTAAAACAATCACAAAGCCTATTTTTGTATTACAGAAAAGAGCTGTAAGAATTATCACTAGAAAACATTACCGTCATCCATCAAGTACATTATTTTATCAACTGAAGTTATTGAAGTTCCATGATTTGGTAGACTATAATATTTTATCAGTTACGTATAGGGCTCAAAATAATGCATCTGCAAACAGGATGATTTGTAACTTTTTAGACACTTCACAAATGTCATTGATATACAAAAGAAAAAGCTTTGGTCCTAGCACTGAACCTTGGGGGACTCCACATTTTATATTTTGAAGATCTGATTTTTTATTTCCAAGCTGTACAAATTGTTTTCGGTTAGTCAAATAACTACTCACCCAGTTATGAACTATCCCTCTTATCCCATACTCTTGCAACTTGGAAAGCAATAAAGTATGGTCGATTGTATCAAAGGCTTTTCTTAAATCAATAAACATCCCCACTGTATATTGTTTCCTTTCTATTGCTTCTGTAATTTCTTCATTTAGTTCTAATAATGCAAGGGATGTTGATTTATTTGATCTAAAGCCATATTGACTCTCACTCAACAAGTTATTCTTTTCAATATAACCATCCAATATTTCTAGACAAACCATTTTTCAAACACTTTAGAAAACTGGGGGAGCACTGAGATCGGTATATAATTGTCAAAACTATGCCTATCACCATTTTTAAATATTGAAATAACTTCTGCTAATTTAATTTTTTCTGGAAATATGCCACTCTGGACTGATAAATTACAAATATAAGTAAATGGGTTAATAATAAAGTCAATAGTTTTTTTTATAATCATCATATCAATTCCATCACTATCAACAGATGTTTTAGTTTTGCTTTTCCTTACTATATTTCAAATTTCATGTTCACTTATATCTCTAAGAAACATTGGCCCTCATGCACGAACCATTCGTACGCACAGATTTGTTCTTACACTGTGCGTACGAGTGATTTAGGATCATTTGTGGCATTCAACAATGTTTTCGTATCCTACGATTTTCTTCAGATACAAACAAAATTTACGAGCGGTCCGGACCTGTCGTATAATTTAGGAGCGTCAGTCTACTGTCATCCAGACGGATCTTCTGCACGAATAACTTCATATTTCGTTATTTAGAAAATATTTTGGGTTTAAAAAAATCACGCACCATAATTATTCTTGACAATAGGTTATTCTGTTTGAATTAGAATTATAATTTTAAGTTTAATTTGTCTGGTGTGTCGCGCAGGCCGTGCGCTCCCCTTGGTCATCAAAGCCGCTCCTCATATTAACACCCAGGTACATAAAATCCCCACACCGCCGCAGAACAAGTACGAATTAAGACTGATCTTGTGCCAAACACCATCGGAGCAATTGATTATTATATCTGATTCGAAATATAACCTGCAGAATGTGGTTGCGCCCTGACCAGGAGGTGCGCGATGAGCAGGAGGTGCGCGCATCATTTGTGCTGCAAAACATGTTGGCACGCATCTTGCAGCGTGGCATTTATTGTCCATCCATCTCCTGACCACCTCCTGTCATGTTGGCACGCGTCTTGACCACCTCCTTGCGCAGCAAGACGCGTGCCAACATGACAGGAGGTGACCACCTCCTGTCATGTTGGCACGCGTCTTGACCACCTCCTTGCGCAGCAAGACGCGTGCCAACATGACAGGAGGTGGTCAATTGACCACCTCCTGTCATGTTGGCACGCGTCTTGACCACCTCCTTGCGCAGCAAGACGCGTGCCAACATGACAGGAGGTGGTCAATCCTTGACCACCTCCTGACCACCTCCTGTCCGTGCTGCGGCGAGATGTTTGTTTGAAGCCATTTTCAGATCAAACCATTTATTCTTGATTTCTGATACTGTACGACCCACGGGAGACAAAACATATGCACTACAATATTAATATGATGTTAACTGTAGTTTCGAGACATTTTAAAATGCTTCTGTTGAAAAACACATCCGACACTTGCGGGGGGGGTGGGGGGCAGCGGTGCGCCACGGCTCTTCTGAATAAGTGAAACTACACAGTTGTTTACACTAACATTAAAAATATTTGACCATCCGACACCTGCGGGGGGGTGGGGGGGGGGGTAGCCACAGCGCGACTGAGAGCAGATCTCCGAACGCGTGAAGTTCCTCCTTTTACTTCATGAGTTTGAATGAATGGACACTTCCTGCTGTCTGACAGCAGGAAGCTGTGGCCTTATATGGTGTTTTGAGGGGTGGGAATTATGTAAATAACCTTCACGCGTGCACGCGCAGCTGTTTAGGACAGGTGGGATTCATTAAATATACGCACTGCATTTACACACGTTTCCTCATGATAGAAGACTTTGTTGGATCTGACGTGGCATGTTCGTACGAACGCTTCGTACGAACAAAAGTAGGAGAAATTTAGGATAAAAATACGAACATTTTCGTGCATGAGGGCCATTGACTGAAATTTTACTACCACCTTGCACTCCCTGAATATCATTTGTCTTAATGGAAGAAGCCAAACCTGACCCTATATTTACAAAAAAGTAATTAAGTTCATTCACCACTTTATTTTTTTCAGTCAAGGTTGTTTCTCAAGACAATGAGTATAATTAGGTCTTACAATACTATTCAAAATTTTCCACGTTCTTTTCATATCACCACTGCTCTCACGCAACTTTAAATTGTAGTAATATTTCTTAGCTTGTCTTAATAATGTTGTCAATTTGTTTTTATACACCTTGTATTTCATCTCTTTAGGTTTAGTTGGAAATCTGATAAAATCTCTATACTTATTTTTCTTCTTACAAGATTTTAACAGTCCCTTGGTTATCCAGGGTTTTGCATTGACATTTTTATTTTTGTGAAACACTAATATCGGGCAATTTTTGTCATATAATTATTTATAAAATTGCAAAAATGTTTCATATGCCACATTCACATCCTTCACATATACTCCACTCCAATTTTCCTTTAACAGTTTATTACAGGATTTCTTTATTGTTTCATCAGATCTGACTCTAACCTGCCTTATTTCATGAACTTTACTAGTTTTTTATTTTACTATCATGAACTATGAATATTGGTAAATGATCACTTATGTCACTTATTAGTACCCCCCATAAATAGACTTTCCAATTTCATTTGAAAATATTATCAATTAATGTTGCAGTAGTGCTAGTGATTCTGGTAGGTTGAGTACCGTAATCACTGGATATAAATTTCTACTGGACATTGCATCCGGCTCTTGGCGAAGCAGGTCGCTTCTCTTTCTGCTCCTCTCCTCCCTAAGTTTTCCTCCTCCCTGATTTTGCATTTTTGTCTCGTCTGCAACTCTTCAGTGCTCACTCGAAGCAATTTGGAAAATGGATTTAATTGCGTGGGCTGTTTCCTCTACCAATAATTTTTTTTCCAGAAAGCGCTCCGGGCCAAGAGAACCGGCGTGCCCCCTCGACACACATGCAGTGGGCTACATTATGGACTCGTGGGGAGAATGGAAGTTAATGTGTCTGACCGTTCTGTCGAAGACATGGAAGATTTGTGGATTATTGGAATATTGGTGGCAGCTGCTCTGCTTTTTGGCTTAGGCGGAGGTTTCTGCTACTGGAAGCTGAGGGAGACTGCCGCAGCGATCAACGCGCTGGCGAAACTTCCTGCTCAACAAGATTCTTTGATCCGTGCTGTGACCTCAATGACCCAGCTGTTGTTCGAGCTGAATCGCACGATGGGAGCAGTGGTGGACAGCCGCGGACCTGCAGTACGTTTTGGGACTCGTTTTTCAGCCGACCGGGCTTCATCAGGGGACAGATGGGGATTTGTAGCTCGGAACCTCACATGATTTGGCGATTTGGACCTAGACAGCACCTGGACTTCAAGGCTGCAGTCAAAGTACACTGTAGCCTGCCCTGGAAAATAAATAAAGCAACTAATCTAATCGGGACTCAAAGCAACCTTGAAAAGAGGCTGACTGCAAAACTTCTCCTGGAGTCGAAAGCTGTTGAAAAACTGTCGCTGCCCCCCCTCCCCCCAGAGGTCTCTGTGTGCATTCAGATGGAGCCGAGCTGAGGCCATCTGCAGACTGTGCTTATCTGAAATGATTACTCACGGACTATCTCCCTGCTTGCCATCAAATGCAACATGTCTTTGTCTTTATCCGTGCTGAGCTGGTAGAGTTTTTTTGACTTTATCATAGAATGTCCTAAGACAAAATGTGATTGTTTCTTTTTTGAATACCAATGACTATCCGACTGTATGTTCCTTTATTCCATATCTGATTGTTGGCGGCGCAATTTAATTATTGCTGCGGCTTTCCGTGCGTACGTCCCTCTTAGAATGGTGCGCGCGCCAATTGCAACACTTTGTACTTTGGTGCAAATATGCCAATAAAGATCTATTCTATTCTATCAACAAAATCTGTGGTCATTTTGTGCTCTCCTTGTTTTAATAGAACAATATTGAAATCTCCACATAGTAACCAGGTTTTCCAGTCATTTAGTCCACCCAGGAGATTTTCACATCTTTCTCTAAAATATTCTATATTATAGCCTGGTGTTCTATATTTACAAGCTACAATAATGTTCCTTGTTTTCTCCATCTCTATTTCAACAGTAACACATTCCATCACATCATCCAAAGCAAATGACATACATTCTATTTTTTCACATCTCAAGAAACTATGAACATACAGTGCAACACCGCCACCTTTGTTCTTCACTCGATTTGTATAAAACAGATTGTACCCTTCCATATCAAAATCTGTAGATTTGTCATTTAATAAAATTTCAGATAAAGCTATTACTTGATAGTGATTTTTAAACATTTTCAGATATTCATTAATCTTGTCAAAATTAGCATGAGGACGTCTGCAGTTAAAATGAATAAGTGAAAAATTATCAAAGTCCACAGAAAGATTCAGTTGTTCTTCTGTATAATATTTACAATTGTTAGTTTTGTCTAATAAATTACTGTCTGGATCAATGTTGTTTTCATAATCATGTATTTTGAATTCTGTAACACCATGTCTTATCAAAATTGGTTTGCTTGTTGCATGTTGTATTGCCTCCATTTGTCTTTCTTTTTCAAAAGGAACTTTGTTCCTTTTTTCAAAAGGAACTTCATTCACTTATGTTTTTCGAGAAGGGCTTTAACTCCATGCTTGATTTCATGACCTGGGGCTCTCCTTCTTTGGGTCCAGGCCGTCTCCCATCCTGTGTTCCAACCCGTCTCCCATCCTGTGTTCTTCAGTATTGACTCTAGATCCATTTCCTTCTCTGGAATGTCCATGTTGACTCAGAGCTTACATAATCCAATTGCAGCAGCTCGAGGGTCATTGTACACTTTAATTTTCCCGTTCTCACAAAAAACTTTCAATCTAGCTGGAAATAAAATCCGTGACTTGATTTTTCGTTCATTAAGTACTTGGCGCACATCTTTGTATTTTGCACGTTCCTTAAACACTGAGCTTGTAAAGTCCTCATCAAAATAAATCCTTCGATCGTTGACTTGTACAGTCTTTGCTCTCCATGCAGCTTGCAGCACTTTTTGTTTCATGGCATATGATTGAAATCGAACCAGAACAGTTATAATAATAATAATAATAATAATAATAATAATAATAATAATAATAATAATAATAATAATAATAATAATAATAATAATAATAATAATAATAATAATAATAATAATAATAATAATAATGAATTCAATTTATAACACACTTTTCATTAATGAAAATCTCAACGTGCAGTTCTGGGCCGATCCTTTGGTCCAGGCCTCGGCCCTATCCGATGTGCCCTTTCCACATGGAGTTCATCCGTCACTTCCAGTTTTTAATGGATCACTTTGTTGACATATTTAGCAAACACCATGTTACTAATGGTGTCTTATTTTACAGTGGACTTTTTTTAAATGCTTCCTTTCATGAATTTAAGTTTAAATCTTTTTGGAGAAACACTAAATCAAGTTGTAGGGTGAACACTTGGAAACCGTATTCAGCCGTGTAATCTATGTTGATCTCATGCTGAATACAGCATCTCAGACTGAGGAAGTCTTTCAGACGAAAGACGAAACGTTTCTACAATTTTTTTTGCTTTTTTTTGTTTTTTGAATGTCCAGAGGACCATGATTTTTTAGATATGTTGATTTCAGTTTTGTCACTGATAAGTACAAGTTAGAGCTTTACCATTAGGCTTTTTTTTCTGTATGTTACAATGCACCTCATCTTACAGTCACACATTTTTGACCAGTAGTTATAAAACTCAGCAAATTCTGACCTGTGAAACACCATATTACTGTATGTCAGCATGCTGGTAACTCATTCAAAACTTATGCAAACAATAGACCTTTTACCATTTGACATCATCAAGCAAAGCTCGCCTGAAACGAGCGTTCCGACTGGACGGAAATAAGCCGCGCTGATTCGAAACCGG
>JBBPBX010012575.1:8148-27421 GCA_038048925.1 Garcialebias charrua
TATATATATTTTTTTATATATATATATATATATTATATATATATATATATATATATGGAGCCAAGATGGTCTAGTGGCAGGGCTTTTGACTTGGGACCCGAAGGACGCGGGTTCGCGCCCCGGCCACTACCCACCTTGGGGTGTCTATGAGTGCACACCTATTTCTCCAGCTCCCCGGGCGCTTTTGGGCTGCTCACTGCACCACCTGGTAGGTGGTTGGGTTAAATGCAGAGACGAATTTCGTCTGTGTATGGGAAACATACGCAGATGACAGGAAAATACATTATTATTATTATTATTATTTAGTCAGGTAAATCTTTTGAACCTCATGGGCTCATTTACGAAAGCGACCTGCTAAAACTAAAGAACAATGAACAGCAGTGGTAGAATTTCCTTAAACAATAAACAATAAACAAACAAACAATAAACAATAGAAAACAAAAGAGAGAAAAAAACAAAAGAAAGTTTTTTTTTTTTTTTTTTAACAAAGTATCAAAAAACTAGCAAAACATTATAAGGTAGACGTATAAAATCAAAGACAGGAACAAATCTGCATTGGTTTTTGCCAGGATTCCAACAGATTCTGAAAACCATTTAGAGAAGTCAAGGTCGAGAGCTTCAGATCTTTTTGTAAGATATTCCATGAAGCAGGAGCGGAGTAGGAGAAGGCCCTTTTTCCAAGTTCAGTCCTCACTGACGGAACACTGCAGGTAATCATGTCCTGAGAGCGCACACTGTAGCTGCACTCACGCAAAGACATGTAGGAGGAGATGTATGAGGGCAGCAGACCAAGAAGTGATTTAAAGATGAAAATGTACCAGTGGAAGAGTCTGCGTGAGGTTAATGATGTCCAGTTAACCAGTGAATACAGGGTGCAGTGGTGGGTACGATAATCACAGCCAGTTATGAATCTTAGTGCACCATGATAGACAACATCCAACATCCGCAGGGTGCTTGTAGGAGCATTCATGTAGAGAATGTCACCGTAATCAATGGAGGGAAGGAAAGTCACAGATACAAGGCGTTTCCTAACATTCAGTGATAGACATGATCTGTTTCTGAAAAAGAAACCCAGTTTAACTTTCAATTTCTTCACTAGGTTTTCCACGTGGAGTTTAAAAGAGAGATGTGAATCGACCAGTATACCCAGATATTTATAGGAATCAACAAACTCAATAGGGACACCATTTGAGGATAAAATCAGAGGAAGATCTGTTGGAACCGCCTTCCTACTTGAAAAAAACATTCCTTTTGTTTTATCAGCATTTAGGACAAGTTTGAGACGGAACAAATCTGACTGGATGATGTCAAAAGCGGATTGCAGTAACTGGAAAGCCTTAGCTACTGTTTTAGCTCGGCAGTAAACAACTGTATCATCAGCATAGAAATGTAAGGATGCATCAGGGATGCAGTGACCTACATTAGCTATGTAGATTGTAAAGAGGGTTGGTCCTAAAACTGAGCCTTGTGGTACACCATTTTTAACTGTTAAATAGCTGGAAGAAGTACCGTTATGTTGAACACATTGCCTCCGATTGGAAAGATAGTTAGAAAACCAACCGATGGTGTGATCAGAGAAACCTATTTCTGAGAGCTTATGACACAGGATGTTATGATCCACAGTGTCAAAAGCTTTAGACAGATCTAAGAAAAGTGCAGCACAATAATCCTTAGCATCCAATGCTTCAACAACATCATTCAGAACCTTCAGAGAAGCAGTTGTTGTGCTGTGTTTTTTCCTGAAACCAGATTGATGAAGAGGTAAGATGTTAAATGAGTCCAGATAGTTTTTGATCTGAGAGTTTATCAGTTTTTCTAGAACCTTGGCTAAGATGCAGAGTTTAGAGATTGGTCGATAATTGTTCAGTGAGGTGGGGTCACCTCCCTTCAGCAAAGGAAGAACAAAGGCTGTTTTCCAAGCATCCGGAATGGTGTTTTGGCTTATGGACAGATTAAAGATGTGGGTCACAGGGACTGTGATGATATGAGCAGCCAGCCTTAAGAAATAAGGTGGAAGTTCATCTGGACCTGCAGATTTTTTAGGATCAAGATCATTTAACAATTTATTTACCTCACTGACTGAGAACGGAGAAAAAGAGAAGGTGTGATTAACTGATGGTTGACTTGTAATATATATGTATGTATATTAAATAGATGCTTTACTACTTTAAGTCTTCAAAATGTGATCTTTAAAATATATTTTAGCATGTTTGCTTTCATTTTGTTTTAACTGGTTTTCAAATTTTAGCTTTTAACTATTATTTTGGTTATTGAATCTACATATTTATTTATTTATTTATTGCTAATTTTAGCTTTTGTTTTGCTCATTTTTATTTTTAGGTACAGTTCTGCTAATTTTATTTTTTCAGATACTGTTTTGCTACTTTTAGCTTTTGTTTCTACAGGATCATTTTGAATTTACCAATTCTGTTTTAGCTTGCTGAACATAATTAAGTTGAATCATTCTACACTCTGTATTCACACTGCATTTTTGCACAAAACACATTTACTTTAGTGTAGTTCACTTTCAAGGATAAATGAAGAAGTATTTATCAGGTTAGGTAAGAAAAGCCATGCTTACTTAACAGGTTCCCAGGATTCTCTTTCAAAACCTCGGTGAATGGATTGAGCAATGGATGACTCCATCAGGTCCACGTACCGCACCACCAGAGGGGCGTATAGGTCTTGTAGGTGTTTATGGAACTTTCCGTTGCACAGGTTACCTGAAAAAGTGAAACACGTTTGGGAGGGGTCGTAAGATGTGGATAGGCAAAACAACATGTTAATAGTTTTTTTTTTTTGTTTGTTTTGCTAACATTAAAATGTTTAACACCAGATTCTTCAAGTGCAGCTTTAAACCATAATATAGTGTGCTTTTTCCATCTGTTTCCTTCAGATATTTTTTTTGCTGCTGCCGTTTTTGCCTGCCACCAAAGACATAAGGGCAATAATTTTTTGTTGTCTGTGTGTGCATGTGTGTTTAATTGTCAGTCATGTTACTAAAATATCTCAATTTTTTTAATCAACACCGTTTAAGATGGCCACCGTAATAAAGCAACCTTAGCAAAAATGACTATAACAATCAGTAAAGATATGAAAAAAAGTTTATGTAGTGGTAGCAGCTGAGAGTCATAATATGAGTATTGCTTGATCACAAAGATCTGTTTACAACTTCCCAATATCTATTGGAATCAACTTGATATGTCTGTTAGCAAAATATCTAATCAAATATTACCTTACATACATTTTAATGAACATTCAAAAGAATAATCAATGGATGTAATAATAATAATAATAATAATGAATTTAAATTATAACACACTTTTCATTAACAAAAATCTAAAAGTGCTACAAAGTGCAACTAAAATCAATGATAAAAAAACAAGTGATAGAAACAAGTACAGTAAAATCAATGATAAAACAACAAAAATCAATAATAAAATCAATTAAAAACAATGATAATATCAACTAAGATCAAAGGTAAAATCATGTGGATGCAGAGTAGGCTTGCTTAAAAAGAAAGATCTTTAAGCCTTTTTTAAAGCCAACCAGTGACTGTGGAGCTCTCAGGTAGTCATGGAGGGAGTTCCAGAGGCGGGGGCAGCCACACAGAATGCCCGGTCTCCCATGGTCCTTAATTTGGTTTGAGGAATGTGAAGGAGATTACTGTTCTGTGATTGTAGAGACCGGGTGGATGAATAGGGTGCAAGAATGTCCTTTAGATAATCTGGTGAAGTTCCGTGTAAGAATAGGTGGGTAACGAGAGCAATTTTGTACTGAATTCTGTAGGTGACAGGAAGCCAATGGAGGTTATGGAGAATGGGTGTAATTTGTTCAAATTTACGAGCTCCCAATAAAATCCTTGCTGCACTGTTTTGAATATATTGAAGCTTCTAAAGGTTCTTGCCAGGGATTCCAATAAACAAGATGTAAGAACAACTAATTAACTATTGGAATCAATTGAATTTGAGATGACCTCCACAGCTGTCTTTGGAAAATACAAAAAGGATGACAGCTCAGCTATCCATCCATCCATCCATTGTCTTCCGCTTATCCGGGGTCGGGTCGCGGGAGTAGCAGCCTAAGTAAGGAGAACCCGACTTCCCTCTCCCCAGCCACTTGGGCCAGCTCCTCCGGGGGAATCCCAAGGCGTTCCCAGGCCAGCCGAGAAACATAGTCCCTGTCCTGGGTCTTCCTCTGGGTCTCCTCTCAGTGGGACATGCCCGGAACACCTCACCAGGGAGGCGTCCAGGAGGCATCCTAACCAGATGCCCGAGCCACCTCAACTGGCTCCTCTCAATGTGGAGAAGCAGCGGCTCTACTCTGAGTCCCTCCCGGATGACTGAGCTTCTCACCCTATCTCTAAGGGAGAGTCCAGACACCCTGCGGAGAAAACTCATTTCAGCCGCTTGTATCCGAGATCTCGTTCTTTCGGTCACAACCCAAAGCTCATGACCATAGATGAGGGTGGGAACGTAGATCGATCGGTAAATTGAGAGCTTTGCCTTTTCGACTCAGCTCTCTCTTCACCAAGACAGACTGGTACAGCGCCCGCTTCACTGCGGACGTTGCACCTATCCGCCTATCGATCTCAAGCTCTAGTTTTCCCTCATTCGTGAACAAAACCCCGAGATAATTAAACTCCTCCACTTGGGGCAGGGCCTCCTCCCCAATCCGGAGAGGGCATGCTACCCTTTTCCGGCTAAAGACTATGGCCTCGGATTTGGAGGAACTGATCCTCATCCCGGCTGCATCACACTCGGCTGCAAACCGCTCCAGCAAAAGCTGTAGATCACGACCTGATGAAGCCAATAGGACCATATCATCTGCAAAAAACAGAGAAGCGATTCTAAGGCCACCAAAACGGATCCTCTCAACACCTTGGCTGCGCCTAGAAATTCTGTCCATAAAAGTTATGAACAGAATCGGTGACAAAGGGCAACCTTGGCGGAGTCCAACTCTCACTGGAAACGAGCCTGACTTACTGCCGGCAATGCGGACCAAGCTCTGACACCGGTCGTACAGGGACCTAACAGCCCATATCAAAGGGCCTGGTACCCCATACTCCCGGAGTACCCCCCACAGAACCCCCCGAGGGACGCGGTCGAATGCCTTCTCCAAGTCCACAAAGCACATGTAAACTGGTTGGGCAAACTCCCACGCACCCTCCAGGACCCTGCTGAGGGTGTAGAGCTGGTCCAGTGTTCCACGACCAGGACGAAAACCACACTGCTCCTCCTGAATCCGAGGTTTGACTATCCGACGGACCCTCCTCTCCAGAACCCCTGAATAGACCTTACCAGGGAGGCTTAATAAATCAGGTCTGAGGTCTAAATGTCTGTTCTGGTATAATTTTGAATTTACCCTTATATTTTCATCATAAAAACTATTTCACTTGCCTTATTTGGTATCATCTTTTTCAGCACAACCTCAGCTTCATGATTCTACAGTCTTTGTTTCATTTAGACAAAATGCATTATCACATTGGAGAAAAAATAACATAAAAAAATGAAATCCGTGTTAGTAAAATATTGATATGTTTACTATGAAATTCACAAAAATATTTAACAAACCATTTTGATAGCCTAAAATTTAAATTTCATAGGTATACTTTAAGAACTTGTGTACAAACTTAGTAAAAAACAAATTAGTATACATATTTTTACATCATAAAGTGGACCATTTCCCATGTGTTTTTACCACTTTTTACACTATGTGTCAAAACAAGTATCTTACTCACAAATTTTCTGTGTATTTTTTCCCCTTTCATTCTGACAAACACACCACAAACCTACTACAAAACTCTGCACACACACTAATGCACACTAATACATAAAAAAACAAATAAAACAGCTAAAGACTGACCTGTAAACAGTGCTGGGTTTCTTCCACCCCCAAACGCTGTTTCTGTGTTTCTCCGATCAGGAGACAACATGGAGGAAAAACGTTTCTGATTGGTTGCTGAACAAATGTGGTGTGTTCATGTAAATCTGAAATATGAGTTTCATTTTGAATTCATTGACTTTTTGGTAATAAATCATCAACTGATTGCTCTCCAAACGAGTAGCATGCACCCAAAAATATGGTAAGATTTATCTGTCATATTTTTGGTTGTATTTTGAAGTAAATACAAAACAAAATCAATATAAAAACATTACCTGATCTGAACCCGAGTGGTGTTCTGTTATTGGACTTCTGTGCTTGTCATGGATTGTCCATAACAAACACCATGTTGAGGCATAAAGGTGTACATATGTGCTCTTGGCACCAGGACACCCTAGGTTGCAGTTCGATGATCGACTTTGTTGTCGTCTCATCTGATCTGCGGCCGCATGTCCTGGACACTCGGGTGAAGAGAGGGGCGGAGCTGTCCACTGACCACTACCTGGTGGTGAGTTGGCTCCGATGGTGGGGGAGGATGCCGGTCAGACCTGGCAGACCCAAACATATTGTGAGGGTCTGCTGGGAACGTCTGGCAGAGTCTCCCGTAAGACGGAGCTTTAACTCCCACCTCCGGGAGAGCTTTGAACACGTTCCGAGGGAGGCGGGGGACATTGAGCCCGAGTGGGCCATGTTCCGCGCCTCTATTGTCGAGGCAGCTTATCAGAGTTGTGGCCGCAAGGTTGTTGGTGCCTGTCGTGGTGGCAACCCTCGAACCCGGTGGTGGACACCGGCGGTGAGGGATGCTGTCATGAAGAAGGAGTCCTATTGGGCCTTTTTGGCCTGTGGGACCCCGGAAGCAGCAGATAGGTACCGACAGTCCAAGCGGCATGCGGCTCGGGTGGTTGCTGAGGCAAAAACTCGGGCGTGGGAGGAGTTCGGAGAGGCCATGGAGAATGACTTCCGTACGGCTTCGAGGCGATTCTGGTCCACCATCCGGCGTCTCAGGGGGGGAAAGCGGTACGCGACCAACACCATTTATGGTGGGGATGGCGTGCTGTTGACCTCAACTCGGGATGTTGTGAGTCGGTGGGCGGAATACTTCGAAGACCTCCTCAATCCTACTGGCATGTCTTCCACTGAGGAAGCGGAGCCTGGGGACTTTGGGTCGGGCTCTCCAATCTCTGGTGCTGAGGTCACCGAGGTGGTTAAAAAGCTCCGCGGTGGCAGGGCTCCGGGGGTGGATGAGATTCGCCCTGAGTTCCTTAGGGCTCTGGATGTTGTGGGGTTGTGTTGGCTTACGCGACTCTGCAATATCGCGTGGACATCGGGGGCAGTTCCCTTGGATTGGCAGACTGGGGTGGTGGTTCCCCTATTCAAAAAGGGGGACCGTAGGGTGTGTTCCAACTATAGGGGGATCACACTCTTAAGCCTCCCTGGTAAGGTCTATTCAGGGGTTCTGGAGAGGAGGGTCCGTCGGATAGTCGAACCTCGGATTCAGGAGGAGCAGTGTGGTTTTCGTGCTGGTCGTGGAACACTGGACCAGCTCTACACCCTCAGCAGGGTCCTGGAGGGCACGTGGGAGTTTGCCCAACCAGTTTACATGTGCTTTGTGGACTTGGAAAAGGCATTCGACCGCGTCCCTCGGGGGTTCTGTGGGGGGTACTCCGGGAGTATGGGGTACCAGGCCCATTGATATGGGCTGTTAGGTCCCTGTACGACCGGTGTCAGAGCTTGGTCCGCATTGCCGGCAGTAAGTCAGGCTCGTTTCCAGTGAGAGTTGGACTCCGCCAAGGTTGCCCTTTGTCACCGATTCTGTTCATAACTTTTATGGACAGAATTTCTAGGCGCAGCCAAGGTGTTGAGAGGATCCGTTTTGGTGGCCTTAGAATCGCTTCTCTGTTTTTTGCAGATGATATGGTCCTATTGGCTTCATCAGATCGTGATCTACAGCTTTCGCTGGAGCGGTTTGCAGCCGAGTGTGATACGGCCGGGATGAGGATCAGTTCCTCCAAATCCGAGGCCATGGTCTTGAGCCGGAAAAGGGTAGCATGCCCTCTCCGGGTCGGGGATGAGGTCCTGCCCCAAGTGGAGGAGTTTAAGTATCTCGGGGTCTTGTTCACGAATGAGGGAAAACTGGAGCGTGAGATCGATAGGCGGATAGGTGCAGCATCCGCAGTGAAGCGGGCGCTGTACCGGTCTGTCGTGGTGAAGAGAGAGCTGAGTCGAAAGGCAAAGCTCTCAATTTACCGATCGATCTACGTTCCCACCCTCATCTATGGTCATGAGCTTTGGGTTGTGACCGAAAGAACGAGATCTCGGATACAAGCGGCTGAAATGAGTTTTCTCCGCAGGGTGTCTGGACTCTCCCTTAGAGATAGGGTGAGAAGCTCAGTCATCCGGGAGGGACTCGGAGTAGAGCCGCTGCTTCTCCACATCGAGAGGAGCCAGTTGAGGTGGCTCGGGCATCTGGTTAGGATGCCTCCTGGACGCCTCCCTGGTGAGGTGTTCCGGGCATGTCCCACCGGGAGGAGACCCAGAGGAAGACCCAGGACACGCTGGAGGGACTATGTTTCTCGGCTGGCCTGGGAACGCCTTGGGATTCCCCCAGAGGAGCTGCTCCAAGTGGCTGGGGAGAAGGGAAGTCTGGGCCTCCCTACTTAGGCTGCTACCCCCGCGACCCGACCCCGGATAAGCGGACAAAAATGGATGGATGGATGGATGGATACTTTTATAAAGTTTGGAGTCTCTGCTGTCCAACAGACTTGAATGGAACACTTCACATGCGGTGTACGTTGTTTAAAGAGTCTATTTATAGGCATGACGTCATGCCCGCAAATATGCGGGCTTAGTCCCCCGTTAAGAGTGTGATCCCCCTATAGTTGGAACACTCCCTACGGTCCCCCTTTATGAATAGGGGAACCACCACCCCGGTCTGCCAATCCAAGGGAACTGCCCCCGATGTCCAAGCAATATTGCAGTTGCGTAAGCCAACACAACCCCACAACATCCAGGACTCTAAGGAACTCCGGGCGAATCTCATCCACCCCTGGGACCCTGCTACAGAGGAGCTTTTTAACCACCTCAGTGACCTCAACACCAGAGATTGGAGAGCCCGACCCAAAGTCCCCAGGCTCCGCTTCCTCAGTGGAAGACGTGCCAGTAGGATGGAGGAAGGAGGATTGACAGCTCAGCTAGTTTTACAGATACAGGGAACCCTCGACTTACGACACCCCCGACCTACGGCAACTCGGACTTACGAACGCACTGTAATTTTTTTTTAAATAAATGAATACATGTACAGTACTGTACAGTCACCACGCACTTAGCCTATCCTAACACAGTTTTTAAAGATGAAGGAGTGAGTTGAATTGTCTCCCTTTCACATAAAGTGAAAGTAGCTCCCTTTATGTGAATGGAGCCTGCTGGGGAGGAGGGAGACAATTCAACTCACTCCTTAACTGTGTTAGGATAGGCTAAGTGCTTGGTGACTGTACAGTACTGTACATTTATACATAAAATATATATATATATATGTTTTAATAAATAGATAAATGTACAGTACTGTACAGTCACCAAGCACTTAGCCTATCCTAACAGTTTTTAAAGATGAAGGAGTGAGATGAATTGTCTCCCCAACAGGCTCCATTCACATAAAGGGAGCTACTTTCACTTTATGTTTCTTTGTGAAAAGGCCAACCTTTATTATCAGACTACATATGAAATATTATTGGACAGGATGCTATGTGGACAATTGTAACAGCAGTTATTAATGCATGCCTTATTGAAACATTATTTACACGTAGCTGTCAGCTCATAAAAAAAAGGTGCAGCACGCCAGCATCATTTTGGTCAGGCAGAGAGAGACCCTGCATGTGGGTTTGTTTACTGGTAGTTCTGTGAGGAAAGAGGACCTGAGCTCAGCTGACCACACACATCCACCACTCAAGCGACGTTGAAAATTGTAACAGCAGTAAATATTAATGTGCCTTCTTGCCGTACTGCACAGGTAAGCGATCAATGAGTTAATAAAGCGTACAGACATGAACGTACTGTGAGCGTAACATGTGTAACAGGTGGTGCGGTCTGTTCCCTTATCAGTCAGTCACTCGGTGCAACATAATTGCTATGGGAAATTGCACCCTGCGTGATTACCTTAAGTAATACAATCACGCCTTTACGGCAGGGGCGTCAGCGTCACGCCAGAGTCTCCTCCCTCTGGGTATTTAAGACGAGGACGCCCATCCTACTTTCTCTTATTGCCCTTCACCTCGCTTAAACCTGAACTTCGTGGGACTTCTCGGTTGTCACATCGCTCGATCAGAGGTGAGCTTGCTCCCTACGTTGCGCGCACAGAGAAATTTCCTTGCGTACTGCTGGGCTGGCGAAAGCTAGTCCAGCGTTTTTCTACTTACCTCGAAGTTTTCTTCTCTCTCCGCAGCTGCTTTGCTCGACGGCGCTAACTGCATCACAACACTCCCTGCTAACCATTAGCAGGCTAGCCAGCGAAAGCGAGAATACGGAGAGGACGTCTTTGAACAAAAGGAAACTAGGAACAGCCTCAACGCTTCTTGTCTCCGGACATGGTTACCGAGAAGGGAAAACGGAGGACAAAGGTTCCGAAGAAAACCAGCAGGGCGGCGAGTCCTCGCTCGCGCCCCTGCCCCAGCGGCTACGGCTACTCCCTCTCTGCGACAGACACCCATGAGGCCTGTCCCGTCTGCTTAAGGATCCTGCACGCAAGAAAAGCGCTGGAATCCCCCGACTCCTGCTCCCACTGCTGTCGGATGCCGGTGGTAGTGAGAAAACGCCGCGCGGTCGCGTTGGCTAAGACCGTGGAGAAGGCCGCGGCGCTGAAGGCCGCACGCCACACATAACTGCTCGCTCCTGAACCGGAGCTCGAGAATATGGACTTGGAATGCAGTGGTCAGGTCGGGGATGAGAACGTGTCGGACTCCTCGGTTCCCGTCGAGGACTCGACGCCCGACGTGTCTGACCAAGACGCAGAGTATGGTTGCAGAGGGGAATGTATGGATTCCTCCCAGAACCTGGCGCAAGTTCTACCGGAACCGGACGTGTCGGTCCTTGCTCTGTTCGACTTGTGCCACAGGGCGGCGGACGCCCTGCAGGTCGCGTGGCCAGACCCCACGCCTTGCCAACATGTTACGAGGCTGGCGGGAATTACTTCTACGCGAAGCAGCAGCCGATAACGTCGCAGAAAATGCCCATTTTCCCGGACTTCCTCATGGAGCTCACGCGCTTCTGGGCGGAACCCGGAGCTCTCATGATGCTGCCACTATCCCGGCTCCTGGATGTCACCAGAATGGAGGCAGCAGGTCTTGCCAGCGCACCGCAGATAGAGGAGACCCTGGTGGCTCATCTGGCCCCTGTAGCTATGGGGGCGAAGCCAGCGTTGCCCAGCAGGCCCTTCCGTGCTTCGGAGAAACCGCTCGAGAAATGCTACCGGCTCAGGGCCTCGCGGCTCGTGCGATGAACGCTTCAACCATGCAGGCGTACCTGGCAGAAAAGCTGTAGGAACTCCAGGTAACGACAAATGAACAAGCCGCAACAGAGACCATGGAGGAGGCCCACCGGGCCTCTGACTTCATGCTCCACATGATGGGGACAATAGCATCACGCAAGGCAGAGCAATGGCGGAAATGGTTGTCGCCCAGCGCCATCATTTGTTGACTTTAACGGACTTGTTGTCATTATTGTTTTGAAAATCTTAAAAATAGGTCCAGTCGCTCCTCCAAGTTTGAGTTATTGAAAATGGCAGATTGAGTTGATGTGAAAGTTTCTCAAACAACCAATGAGTCCAACCCTAGACCAGTCAGTGACCGGCAGTGTTCTAATGTCACATTTTCAGGCCAGCATGGTACATTTGGAACCGCAGAGAAGTTAGTCCTGAAAAAGGGGTCGGTTACACGAATAATTGCTAGTGGAAAAGCCTTAGAACCACGCAGAACCAAGTCAAACCATGCTGCAGTGGTGCTAGTGGAAAAGGGACATTAGATGGGACTGTTCTTCACGAGACACAACTTCAACCCACAGGAGGACGAAAAAAGTGACAATTTTGTGCACAAAAACATGCAGCAGCAAAAATGTTGCTGCCTGTCTCATGTGTGTATGTGTGTGTGTGTGTCCATTTGTCTGCTATGTCAACAAAATACCTCACAATTAGCTTTTATTGAACTCTTGGAATGTAATCACTTGATAAACATTTAGAACAAATTAACTTTTGGAGTCAAGCCAATTTACGATGGCCGCCTCAGCTAGTAGACAACACTATAATGGCTATAAATTAGTTAGTTTTCAATAGACTGAAAGATAGATAAATATACTGTCATTGTAAGCAAAGCATATAACATAACCAAACCATAGACCAAATATGAAGTGCAATTTCATATGATTTTGAAAAAAAAAAAAAACTTACTCAATATTAAAAACATCATGCACCCACTACACAGCTGCTTCAGCCTGTTGCCATCGGGGAGGAGACTGAGGAGTCTCCAGGCTCGAACCAGCAGACTGAGAGACAGCTCTGTTCATCAGGCAGTCAGGATGCTTAACACTCTGCCAGCTCTGCCCTCCCTCCCACTTGTACTGCCTTAATCACAAAAAACTTTCACACATTACCACACAACACAAAGTTTTTAACACTGGACTCTGTGTCATCAATACGGGTCATTCACTCAACTCACGGTCATGTGCTCATTCAGTTTGCACTACTTCTCATATTTGCACTAATGTTTGTATTACATTACTGCCTATAGTCATACTACTGTTTACATTTACTGTTGACATTTATTACTACTGTTTACATTTATTACTACTGTTTACATTTATTACTACTGTTTACATCTAGACTTTTTATATCTACACTACTGCTGATATACAGTATATATTCTTTTTACTAGCCTTATTGCATAATGCCACTTTGTTTCTATACCAATATCAACTACCTCATACATATACTGTGTACATTAACCCCATATGCTGCTTTGTCACTCTTTACAAATACTTTATTTTTTATACTTTTTATACTTTATACTTCGGGACAGTATTACACTCTATTTCATTTTTGCTGTTGGTGAAACTTTTTATAATTTTATACTACTATGGAAAACTACTATGAAAAAACTCAGGACAGTATTACACTCTATTTCATTTTATGATTATGTTTATTAAATGTTGGTGTTTTGGTGTTGGTGAAACTTTTTATACTTTTTACTACTATGAAAAACTACTATGCAAAAAACTCAGGACAGTACTAAACTTTTATTATTTCATTTTATGCTTGTTTATTAATTGTTTAGTGTTTAAATGGTTACTGTTGCACCGAGGGACTGAGAGAGAAATGCAATTTCAATCCTGTGTATGTCCTGTACATATTGCAGTTCTGACAATAAAGTTGACTTTGACTTTGGCTTTGACTTTGAAATAGACTGTGTCAATTATTCATTACTGCTGGACGGATCACCCATAAAACACCCTGATACTTCAAACTAATGTCACTTTTTGCTTGGGAATATAATTTCCTCTTCATGTATGCAAGTAACCGAGGCATTTGCATTTGCATTTGTTGTTGGATGTAACTGGGACCCCATGTGCATAATCTCGTTTTCATCACATGTACCACATGCGGTGCAAATGACAATAAAGACTCTCTGACTCTCTCTCTCTCTGACTCTCTGACTCTGACAAAAAGTAATTAAAAAAAATCATGGTTTAGAGATATTTAAGATAAACACAGGTAATGTTAAGTCAACAGACTATTTGCTCCAAAGTCATTGCAACATGTTACTGAATCATTAACTTCTCTGTATTGGTACTCAGTCCTAGCAAGTACCCAAACTGAGGTACTTGTGCTCATTCTTTCATTCATTCAACCTTTATTTAGACAGATACGTCACATTGAGCCTAGAAGACTCATTTACAAGTGAGATCTGCTTAGACAGACAAAAGTAATGAAACTGGACACATTAGGAATTTGTCTAGGTCTGAAAAAACTAGTATCAGGACACTCTTAGAATAAACCATAAACACCATCAAATATGTGATTCAGGTTACATCTCTTGTGTAGTTCAGTATGAGCTGGTGAAGAAAACCCACTGTTACTTGTACAAACAGAGCATAATTTAGGTGTGAGTGTATGTCTTGGTAGAATGGCATATACCATAAACAAACCCACACTGGTAGTGTATCATCACAGGGACATATTTTCCTCAGAAGGTCATCTGCTTTGTTGCCCCCCACAGCAGTGCACTTATGTAGAAGTAAATAGCCGTACTGCGAGAAAAGCAAAACGTCAGGCTGCCAGTTGAGGAGTTAATGAGGTCTAACGTAAAGCTAGCTAGGCCCCTGCAAGCAAACTTCTGGACATAACACATCCAAGTGGACAGCAGCCGCTTAAGTAGCTAATTTGGAAAGTGGCAATCAGGGAACACAACAAACATTGCACCTACTGTGTATCATCGACCTTGACTTGAATGTCAACACACAAACACACAAAGACATGCTCAGAGGGAGAGACAAACAGAGAGAGGGCACGGAAAGCAGACGTGCTGCATGGAGCCGTAAGGCATCACATTAGCACACACTGGCCACCATTTTATCTCCTGTGGTCTTTGTCAGTGTTGCCTTTTTACCAGTTGGGTGCCGGCAGAGACAGGGGGAAATCTGTGTGATGTGTTGGATTTAGAAACACCCCGAGACTCTGATCTTTCGTTTGGAAAGATTGAAAAGTGAGAATGTTTATTTATATACAGTATGCTAATTGAGAGGCAATAAAAAGACAAAAAAAACTAATCCTGTCTATCTAGTATTTATCATCACGTGTACAACTTCATAACCCAAAGGTGAGAACTTTTAGATCATGCATGACAGTACATTTATTTATTTATTTTATTTACACATTTATTGATTTTAAAATAAAATACAAAACAATCCCATATATGATACAAATACAACATATAAAATGAAAGGTAGCAGAAGGAAGATAAAATCTTATTTATATCTGCCCCCTTTTTCAAAAAAATCAGTTCAAACCATAATTATCTACAAGTAACAGAACAAATTGAATTGAATAACTCTTTCTAATTTTCTAACTCTAATACAATACACATTACGCTACTTCATTTTTTTTTTTTTTTACAATTCAGTTTTGATCATTTTCTTAAATGTAAACACTGACTTGGCATTTTTAACATCATTCTCCAAACCATCGCACAGTCCAATTCCCTGGATTGAGGTAGACCGTCCCTTTAAACGAGTTCTGAATTTTGGTTTTACAAATGTCTCTGTTCCATTAAGATTATAAAAACTTTGTCTTTTAACAAAATGCATTTGGATATTTAAAGGTAATGCGTTATTCTGAGCCCAATACATAACTGATAAAATATTATAATCTACCAAATCATGGAACTTCAATAACTTCAGTTGATAAAATACAGTAATGTGCTTGATGGATGACGGTAATGTTTTCTAGTGATAATTCTTACAGCTCTTTTCTGTAAAATAAAAATAGGCTTTGTAATTGTTTTACATGCTTTCCCCCAAACATCAATACAATATAAGTGTGGAACAATGATTGTGTTATACAACAAATACAGAGCTTTATCGTTTAATAAGTCCCTGACTTTGTACAGTGCTGCAATAGATTTAGCTATTTGTATTCTTACAGAATGTATGTGTTGTTTCCATGTCAGTTTGTCATCAATGATAACACCCAAAAACTTCACCTCACTCACTCTACAAATCTCAACACCATCAATTTTAAATGGAATATCAACAGTTTCTTTTTATTACTGAATATCATGTAATTAGTTTTATCTAGATTTAATGATAATTTATTAAGTTTAAACCAAGTTTGTATTTTGACAAATTCTGTTTTCATCAACTCCAACATCTGTTCCATATCTTTACCCAAACAAAAACATGTGGTATCATCAGCAAAAAGGACGCATTTAAGGAGTCCTGACACTTTTACTAAGCCATTCACATTTAAAATAAATAACTTTGTTCCAAGTACAGAGCCTTGAGGAACTCCACATGTGATATTGCAGAGGTTAGATTTTACATCATTTATTTTTACAAACTTTTTCCTGTCTTTCAAATAGCTACATACCCACTGCAATGCTGGTCCTCTAACACCATATTTATTTAATTTTTCAAGGAGAATGGTATGATCAATAGTATCGAATGCTTTTTAAAAATCAACATACTGACACAATATTGTTTTTGATCGACAGCAGTAATTTGTTCTATTAATTCCATGAGAGCCATTGATGTAGAGTTTTGCTCTAAACCCATACTGTTTGTTACTCAGAATATATATTTTTTTACAATAAATTGGTCTAATCTGGTCACAAATGGTTTTTCTAGAATTTTTGAGAACTGTGGTAACAAGGATATTGGTCTATAATTGTTGAACACACATCTGGCAGCACGGTGGCACAACTGGTAGAGCTGCTGCCTCTCAGCGAGAAGGTTGCCGGTTCAAATCCCGGTCCGGGGCCTTTCTGGGTGGAGTTTGCATGTTCTCCCCGTGCATGCGTGGGTTTCCTCCGGGTACTCCGGTTTCCTCCCACAGACCAAAAAACATGCATGTTAGGCTGATTGGTGACTCTAAATTGACCCTAGGTGTGAGTGTGAGAGTGGATGGTTGTTTGGTGTGAGTGAGACAGGTCCCTCTTGTAAATGAGTCCCCGTGACTCAACGAGGCTAGCCTGTATAAATAAAGGTTGAATGAATGAATGAATGAATCTATCACGTATTTAAAAAGAGGAACTACTTTAGCTACTTTCATATTACAGTATCTGGAAATATTCCTGCTGAAAATGATAAATTACATATATATGTAAATGGCTTACTGTATTTTCCGGAATATAGGTTGCGGCTTTTTATCAATTTTGCATGCCCTGCGACCTATATTCAGGTGCGACCTATTTATGGCTTTTTATAAAATAAACTGATTTGTAATCATTTATTAACAAAAATTAAACTGAGACACACTCTTACAATAATGTCACCTAACAAATACTGTACCAATAATAACATGACTCATTATGTCCGTTACAAACATTATATCCATGTAAACTGTCACGGACATGACATAAACCCAGTCTTTTGATCTCTTGTCTGTAATTTTTTTTTTACTACATTCATTATTTTTTCTTTGTCAGTTCCCTTAAGAAAAATACTGTTTGCACAACCTATAACTGAATGGCTCATATTATTATCTACTTTTGGTATTTTAGCTGCAAGGCTTGATCCAACATTCACGAAATAATGATTAAATCCATTTACAATTTCATTCTCATCATGGATTTCATCATAGTCTTTTACAAAATACTGTGAAATACCCGTTTTTACTTTGTGTTTTTCAGAACACTATTCATTACTTGCCATGTTGCTTTCATAATAATATTAATTTTATTTAATAAATCACTATAATATTCCTTCTTATGTTTTCTTATAATCCCTACTACCATATTTTCTGGTCTATAAGTCACACCTTTTTGCCTAATTTGCATGCCCTGCGACTTATTAAGCAGTGCAACATATTTATGAAAATTTTCCCATATTTTTTAGACAGATTTTTAGCTCAGATATGACCGTTTTTCATTTTGGCAAAAATGGTGCAGTACCACTTTCGGCTGCTAGGGATGCTCCCACCTTTGTCCGCTAGGGTACACCAACCGTTCCCACCTCATGTGTCCAACGGCAGCCTCCTCTGGTCAGACTGACTATCGCAGCCCGGCCTCCTGCTTTGGAGCTCTGACACTTCCAGAGAGTCCACCGACCGTTTCCAGCTCATGTGTACGATGGCAGCCTCCTCTGGTCGGACACACTCTGTCTCTGCCCAGCCTCCTGCTCTGGAGGTATGAACTACTGTTAGCTCAGTGTTTGTTAGCAACGGGTACTATTTCTCTAAATAACTCATGAACTATAGGACAGATTTTGATCAAACTTACAGAAAGTAATCACTAGATGGACATTTACAAACTGTTAGCTTTATGAGACATTTGAGCTAAAATTCGATGTTTTAGCTTTGTTGATGTGTTAGCTTATAGCTCCGTATTTACCGTAAACGGGTACTATTTATCTAAAGAACTCATGAACTACAGGATAAATTTTGATCAAACTTACAGAAAGTAATCACTACATGGACATTTACAAACTGTTAGCTTTATGAGAAATTTGAGCTAAAATTTTATGTTTTAGCTTCATTGATGTTTTAGCTTATAGCCTTGTATTTACTGTAAACGGGTACTATTTATCTAAATAACTCATGAACTACAGGACAGATTTTGATCAAACTTACAGAAAGTAATCACTAGATGGACATTTACAAACTGTTAGCTGTATGTGACATTTGAGCTAAAATTCGATTTATTTTTAATTTATTTTCGTAGCGCACGCAACGGTTTGGAAGACATCAAAGCGAAACAATTTAATCCAGCAGATTTGACCATTACATGAATTTATTAAGGAACGGTTAAGCTCAGAAACACTTTTGCTATAATGTCAGCTAACAAATATATATTTTTAAGTGTTTATCTAGAAAAAAATTTAAAGAAAATGTTGCGGTCCCACCCGTGCAGGTGCTCGTAGCGAAACTACTTTTTAAATCCAGCTGATTAGATAATTACGTGCATTTATTAAGGAAAAGTTCAGTGAGGACAGATCTTTGCTATAATTTTCAGCAAACAAATAATTGTTTTTACCGTGTTAATCTTGTTAAAGTCCTTACGTGTGGCAGCCATCAGATCTAACCATCGGTCCACATTTTGGGTTGTAAGCGGTGATGCGTAAAATACGCGACATGTCAGCAGTGATGCATAATAGATGTGACTTATAGAGAGGTGTGACACATTCATGGATTATTTCAATTTATTGCCAATAATTGGACAAAGTGACTTATAGAGAGGTGAGACTTATAGAGCAAAAAATACGGTAATTTGTTTTTATACTTCTTATATTTTTCTTCTGTCTCTTGTGTTCTGGATTTCAAGAAACATGAATACAGATAGTAATTTTTTTAACAAGCATTTCTCAATCCTTTCGTCATCCATGGTTGGTCAACAATACTGTATTTTTATTTGTATTTTTTTTCATACAGAGCTTCTAAAATATTCATAAACACATCATATGATCTGTTCACATCATCATCATATACATCTTCCCAATTTTGTTTATCTAAGTCATCTTTTAATTTATCTAAAGCAGTTTTGGATGTGTTTATTTATTTATTTTTTCTTGTAATTGTTTTTGTGATGCTTTGATCATTTTTGTAGATTGTGAAAATTGGTAAATGATCACTTAGATCAGTTGATAAAATACCACCTATCACATCCCCATTTGTTATATTTGTGAATATATATATATA
>JBBPBX010012576.1:7159-22311 GCA_038048925.1 Garcialebias charrua
TTTCGTCTGTCTCGGGCTTTGGGGGGACAGATCTCTGATGCTTCACAATCGCTACTAAATGTTCTATTGGAGGAACCTTATTCACTTATGCATGCTCACAACCACACACAAATGGATGTAGGGATGTATATGTAGATATATGTAGATGGGTATATAAATGAATATAAATATATATGTATATATACTGTCTATATATTTGTAGGTATGGGTATGTTTATATATAGAAATCTAATGCAAGGTCATGAATATTATCAGTCTTTATGCTTGTATGTTTCGTTGCTGTGTTCTGTCATGTGCTTTGCAGGATAGTGGACGGAGGTTTGGTGTGTTCGCCTTGTGCTCTTTTTGTGGATAATTGTTGTTTTGTTGTCTCACTTTCTCTTTTCTTTCTTTCTCTATAAAAAAAAAAAATAATAATAAAATATATATATAATAATAAAAAAAAATACATATTAGGGCAGCACGGTGGCACAACTGGTAGAGCTGCTGCCTCTCAGCGAGAAGGTTGCCGGTTCAAATCCCGGTCCGGGGCCTTTCTGGGTGGAGTTTGCATGTTCTCCCCGTGCATGCGTGGGTTTCCTCCGGGTACTCCGGTTTCCTCCCACAGACCAAAAAACATGCTTGTTAGGCTGATTGGTGACTCTAAATTGACCCTAGGTGTGAGTGTGAGAATGGATGGTTGTTTGGTGTGAGTGAGACAGGTCCCTCTTGTAAATGAGTCCCCGTGACTCAACGAGGCTAGCCTGTATAAATAAAGGTTGAATGAATGAATGAATGAATATTGGAGTGAGAGGATGGCTATAAGGTGTGAAGGGAGGCCATCTATAAATGGAAAAAAAAAAATGGAAAAAAAAAAGAAAAATACCACAGATATTTGCCAAGAATTTTATGATCGAGTAGAGAAAAAGTATAATGATTATTTGCAAATTTATACGGATGGTTCAAAAGATCCAATAACTGAAGCAACTAGTATAGCAGTAGTGATTCCGGAGTTGAAGATTAAGCTTTCGAAAAGAACATCTAATTTTCTAAGTATATATACAGTAGAATTGTGTGCTATTTTATTGGCTTTAGAATGGGTGGAGGATACTAGAATAAGTAAAATTATAGTTTGTAGTGATTCATTATCAGCACTGTTGAGCATTGCAAAGGGAAGCTCATGCAATCAACACATTTTGTATGAGATTCTTTTTGTTCATCAAAGACTATGTGAACAAAATAAAAATCTAGTAATTATGTGGACTCCTGCCCATGTGGGTATATTAGGCAACGAAAGGGCAGATAAGTTGGCTAAAGAAACTGTTAAAAAAGTAGACATTGATATGCCGATAAAGTTAACTAAATCTGAAGGAAAAAGTATAGTTTGGAACGAAAGCAAGAAATTATGGAAAATGAGATGGGATAATGAGACAAAAGGGAGACATTTATATAGGATACAAAATACAGTTGATGTTAATAGACTCAGAGGAATAAATAGGAGGGAGGAGATAATTATAAATAGAATAAGAACTGGGCATAGTTTATTGAATGACACTCTTTTTAAGATGGGGAAACATCTTACTGGTTTATGTGATTGGTGTAATGCCGCAGAAACAATAGAACATGTTTTTAATAATTGCAGGAAATATGTGGGTCATAGGAGAATATTGAGAATGGAAATTGGTCATAATAGGGAACTAAAGTTGGAAGAAGTCGCTGCTCAGCTGAGTAGTGATGAAGGGAAAAGAAAGATATTTCGTTTTTAAAAAAATACTGGACTCAATATGAGAATTTGAGAAAATAAATTAATATATAAGTACCAAGAGATGGCAGTAGTGCAACAATGATGGATGCAAGCTGCCGTTAAAAACCAAAGAAGAAGAAGAAGAAGAAGAGCATGCCTGTCGTGGATTGGTGGATATCATATGATATCTATGGTGGATTGCATAGATAAGATTTTTTTTTTTTTTTTTTTTTATTTAAGTTTGAGCAAAATTTACAAAACATGTGGCATGTACAACAGAAATAATTTTTTGCAAGTATGAGGCACACAAGAAAAATTGAGAGAAAATAACATGACATGTTTAAGAAAGAAAAGACAATAAATAAAACTAAATAAAAATTAAAAACATACACAAGGGGCTCTAATTATTAAATAAAGTTCAGTTCTTCATAAGCATTGAGAAGCTGTAAACTCATCTTGCTTTTCATCAGTTTTAATGTTTTTAGGTGGTTGTCCATCAGCTGGCGTTGAAAGGTTGAAAAGTCAGGTTTTCTGTTTCCCCATTTACAGGAATGGATGAAGTATTTAGCAAGGATCAGCAGGTTGTTCAGTATGAGGTCAGCTCTTCCGTCTCTGAGGGTGGTTCCAAATATTACATCCTCTCTTTTTAGAGGATGGGGAAGGAGATGTTTAGTTGAGAACCAGGCCTGAAAGTTTTTCCAGAAAGTTTCAGTATGTACACAGTAGAAGAAGAGATGGTCTGTTGTTTCAATATCATTGTCACAAAAAGTACAGTTGTTAGCATCGAAATTAAATCTTTGTCTTAATAGTTCTCTGGATGGAAAAATGTCATTGAGAATTTTAAAATGTATTTCTTTAGCTTTAGGACTTAAGGGGTATTTAAGGTAAGCAGTTCTCCACTTATTGACTTCAGAGTCAGAAAACAAACTCAGGATGGAGTTTCTGTTTGGACGTACAGGAAATATAATGTCGTTTAGATGTCGACGTAACCTTTTGTTAGAGTTACTTTTATCCAAAAGGTTAACTCCATTTATTTGAGGTGTAGGTAAGTGGAGGTTAGCTGTTTCCGTGCTTATATTTTGGACCATACATTTGACTGCAGTAGGGATAGAGTTTTAGATATCATATGATATCTATGGTGGATTGCACCATAGATATAATATATATACATATGTTTATATCTATGGATTGCACCCCCTGTCGCGGGAACGCGCATGGGGCTCCGCCCATTGCTCAAAGTACCGCATGTTGATGAGAAAACGGATACAAATATGACTTTTGAGGCAACTTTTAAACATATCCATAATATAATCGAGTTGTTTAACTATTAGTGACCTATAAAGGTGGAGTTTTATAGAATTTAAATTTTTAGAAAAAACTGTTTTGACCCCTTTATCTGATCTCGTTGGAGGCGAACTGCACTGTCCGATGAATAATGTTTAATGTCCAAAATCATCAACTTCCAGAAAATGTTTTGTGACAGAGAGGGGAGTTGCAATTTAAGAGGAGAAGGACATTTAAAAAAAAAAACAACCAGGAAGAGGTTTAGTTTGTCGGTGTGTGGAGTCAATAAAACAGTTTAGCCACTAGGTGTCAGTATAACTCTTGGTTACATGGTGGAGTAAAAAGGTATACATGTACTGTATAAGTGAAGATAACTTCAGTTGATTTTTGTCAGAATAAAGTGGTGTTCAAACAACATGCTGAACTTTCTTGGTGGTATAAAACGGAACACAGCATAAACCAGCTTCAAAAAACGATTTAAAAAGGAGCTTATTGCAAAATATGTTCTATATACAGTAATGAGTGTTTTAGAGTCTATAAATTCATTCATTCATTCAACCTTTATTTATACAGGCTGGCCTCGTTGAGTCACGGGGACTCATTTACAAGAGGGACCTGTCTCACTCACACCAAACAACCATCCACTCTCACACTCACACCTAGGGTCAATTTAGAGTCACCAATCAGCCTAACATGCTGTTGATGATGAGCAGCATCGTCAGGCCAGAGCTCTGCAGTCTGCACTCATCTGCAGGCCAGCGGTCACTCTTTCAGGGATGAAAATGTGCACGTTTGGGAGAGGAGTAAAGGAAGCCATCTTTGTAAAGAGAACTCATCCAGACGGAGGCCTCCACAATGCTGTTATTGTATCACTCAGCCCTCTGTGGACAGCAAATAACCATCAGGGCATCGATTGTTAGGCTGTCGGTCCTCCCTTTGCATGTGAACAACTAGTTTTGACTGTCACCAGCAAGCTGGTTGATCCACTATGGGAAGGTGCTTTTTGTAAGGCTGATTTGGTTTTAGCTCCTCTGACTGATGAAGTATTTTGTAATGGTTGACTATTACACAAAGTGGGCACAGGCGTACCCTTTGACTTCCAAAAACGCAGAGGAGGTCACATCCAAGATTCTTGACTTTGTCCATCAATTTGAGACACCACACAGAATTCTTACTGACCAAGGAACAGAGTTTGTTAATGTGGTAAAGTGATACTTCATCATACATTTGTTTTTTGTTTTATTTTGGCATGCAGTTCTTCAAGTTCTGATTTGTGTATGGTTGTGACAGATAAACAAGAATGTCTGTGAAGCACTTGGGATAAAACGAAGTTTGTGTGCACCCTACCATCCCCAGACTAATGGTCTGGTTGAAAGAATGAATGGTAACAGTCACAGGAATTAGCTACTGATAAACAATTACACTCCCAATTTCACAAAGTACATTGTATCATAATGTCAACATGTTTTTGTCAGATCTCTTTCCAAAATGGTAGGTTCAAAACCAGAGACATGGGATGAATATCTGAATGCAGTGATGTTTGGAATTCGTACAAAGAAACAGATGACAACAAATTTTTCACCATACTACATGATGTTCGGAAGGGAAGCCCGCTACCCTATACAGATTGCTGAAAAATACGAGGTTGGAAACATTAAAAAGTATGATTTTATTGTATTATAATTATACATGGTTATATGCAGTTAAAGTATGAATTTTATGTTATAGATCGACAAGAGTGTGGAGGAAGTAATTAAACAAGAAAAACTAAGTGAAGGCATTAAGAACATTGATGCCATCAAAAAAATTGTAAAGGAAAATGTCTCTAAATATCAAAAAAAGACGGAAGAAAGGCTACGTTTTGCCAGCACAAAGCTGTCGTTCAGTGTGGGGCAAAAGGTTTTGAGACAAAATGTGAGGAGTCAGCAGCGAAAAGGGGGAAAGCTGGATAAAAACTTTCTTGGACCCCTTACCATCATAGCCATTGAAGGAAAGAGTGCTGACCTTCTTGATGAGAATGGTAAACTGTATAAAAACATCAGTACTGATCATTTAAAACTCTTCATAGAACAAAAGGCACGAGTTCCACACAAAATAAAAACAACCTCACCTCCATCCCCTACCTCCTCACCTCCATCTCCTACCTCCTCACCTCCAGCCCCTACCTCCATGCCTCCAGCCCATAACTCCACACATCCAGCCCCTACCTCCTCACCTCCTACCTCCTCACCTCCTACCTCCTCACCTGCAGCCCCTACCTCCATGCCTCCAGCTGATCCCTCTTCACCTCCAGCTGCTAACTCCTCACCTCCATCTTCTACCTCTTCACCTGTAGCCCCTACCTACTCACGTCGTCTGCCAGTCTACCAACAGGTCATATTTTTTTTAAATGACTTCTTGTTGTCATGCATCATGAAGTTTAGGAAACGTTTTTTTATATTTTTACATTTTTCTGATTACATATGTAAGCCTAAAATTTAAAAGTTAGTGTCATATTTATATACATTCTTTATAAATAATCTATAACACATGTATTCATGAAATCTTTTTTAGTGTTACACAATGTTTGGAATGGAAAACACAAAGACACAAATGTGATTCTGTCAAAGATTGGACCCTACAAAATGTTCTGCTGGGATTTTGCCAAAATTGGTCCAGGTCAAGAGCTGGAGAGTGAGGTACATAACTTATTTGATGTTATTACTGTTTGTATTGAGTTTTTATCATATGGCTGAGTTTGCAATAGGTTAAATATGTATTAAACACTAAAATACAGTCAGAGTATATACAAAACAAATATCATTGTAAGGGACTGCTGAAAAACAATTACAGTAATCAGAACACGTAAGGGTTGATAAATGTTTAAATGTAGGTCAACATTTTTTTGTAATAACATAGTAGAAACAAAAAAAAGGAATTTTACTACCTGCCTGTGAAGAGGCAAAGTTAATTGCACTGTTGGTTTTCAGTGAAGTTTGAAGGTCCTGGGTTCAGGATCTGTCTTTGGTATGTATGTGTGAATGCTTGTTAGTCCTGTGTGTCTCTGTGGCAGCTACATGATTCATCCTCCACAAAAAGGTAATATTCCTGCAATGACAATGCAAAGAAGACATTTTTTTGAAGGAGGAAAATAGTGGGGTTATTTCATGCCTTGGGATTCCCAACGACGAGCTTACCTGTGACCTGACCCCGGATAAATCAGAAGTGGATGGATGGATGGATGGATGGATGGATGGATGGATGGATGGATGGAAAGAAAAGTAATTCTGTCACTGTATATGTACAGCCTGGAAAGTTAAGAAATTAAAATTAATAATAATGTTTTAGAGAAGCTAGTCATTGAACATATCCTTTTTAAAAATATTACTCTTTTTAGGTGATTAATGTGTACCTTCATGTGATGGTCCGAAATTACAACATGAAGCATAAGGGCAAAGCCTTCCTAATTGACAGCTTTGAACTGACACACATTTGGACCACAAAACGTTCAAAGTTAAAGGTTTGTTTAGAAGAGTTTATAAAAGACAAAGATGTTAGCTTTTACATCAGCTCTGTTGTAATTAATTTCAAATCCTGACTTCCATTTTAATTTTTATATTTTCAGATTGATCCTAGTGAATACAGTACAATTGTGGGTATTGTTAATGAACGTCACCACTGGATGCTAGTGGTAGGAATCCAACACCTTTGTTTAAATGCATTTTGAATTAGATTTTTAGGGTCAGACTTATCTGTCTATGTAATTGTGTGAGAACAAAAGATTAACAATATAAACAAAATAAGGAGGACATCAATGCTATTACTGTCAACTAAAGCATAACGCAAAGAAATCTTCCATTAAAACCAGTGATTGTTGTCCATTAAGGTTTTAATAAATTTTGGCACTCGAGAATATATTTTATAAGAAAAAAATACTTATATGGGCATTACCTTTTAAATCCTTAGGTCATTTATCCACTTCAGAGAAGGACCCTCTTCCTTGACCCACTGAGTCAAAGGTGAAATTGCATAAGTGCTTGGAGGCAACAAGGTCTGGAAAACAATGAAAAACTTTTTTGTTAATGGTTTTAAAATGTCATCATTTGATTACTGACAAGTTATTTTTATAATATTACCGCCCACAAAGAGCATTCATGAGGAGCAAAGGACTGAACGTGTCGAGGTGGACGTGCAACACTGTTCCACATGCCATCCAACAAGACAGTGTGTCGTGTGGTGTGTTTTCCTTGAAAGTAAGTACGGCTTTCAAATGTAATGTAAACTGTACTAGAATTATTCAAATGTTATATGTGGTGTGGAGCGTTTTATAATGTAGTGTTTTAATGCAGTTTGTTTTTCCAATGTTGTCTTTTAAATCATTTTATGTAGAATAACTGTGTACCACAATATATATAAAGCCAGTTTCCCCTCCAAAACAAATCTAATACAAAACCTTACTGTCCAAATACATCATTACAAGTGAGCACAGACACAGGGGGCGAGAGTGTTTCATCCTACCACCCATATATAGTGCCCACCCCAAGTTCTTATATGTGTCATGAGGATGTTATGAGTGAAGGTGTATAATAAAATTGAGTCCCAGGTGTCGTTGGTGAACAGAGATGTACATTTATTGTGTCAGGGTATTGAAGTGTTTGTGTTTACAGTTTGCAGAGTGCATCTTGGAAGATAAAGATCTGAACTTCCCATGTACAACCGCTGCTGTGAATGCCATACGGGTCGACATTTCGACCAAACTTCTGTCTGAATCAGGTGGCTTTTGAATGTTTTATTTTTGATTCACATGTGGTTGGAGTACTGTGTTGTATTTAAATGTCATGGAACCAAATAATGTTTTAGTGTTATATCACCTTGGTTTGCTAAAAATAAATAAAAAAAGATTGGACTTGCAGCTGTGCTCTTTGAAACATTACATTAACGAATGGGTTTTGAGACAAATGTCATTTCCAATTTCACAGCTGACATACATACATTTATTTGGAAACATGTTTAAGTATTAACGGATTCACGGAGAAGTATTTTTTGGGGATGAATAAATTACCATAAATACATATGTGATTGAAATCATGATAAGATATACACAATATCAGCCTGTCTAACATGCCAATATGATTTATTTTAAATGAAAACCCAACAAAAAAGCATTATGTTCATGTGAGAACTTTCACTAAAGGTTGTGATTTATTTTGCTGTAGAGTCGTTGGAGAACCTCTGCAGTCATTGTGGGCGCAACGACACGGAAGATAATCTGTGGGTAAGAAAAAAATTTAATTGTGTGAACATTTATTTATTTATTTTTTTTTTTCTTTTTCATTTATAGATGGACTCCCTTCTCACCTTATAGCCATCCTCTCACACCAATATGTATTTTTTTTTAATAGAGAGAAAGAAAAAAAAGAAAGTAAGACAACAAAACAAAAATTATCCACAAAAAGAGCACAAGGCAAACACACCCAACCTCCGTCCGCAATCCTGCAAAGCACATGACAGAACACAGCAACGAAACATACATGCATAAAGACTAATAATATTCATGACCTTGCGGTAGATATAAATAAACATACCCATACCTACAAATATATATACAGTATACATAAATGTGCATTCATATCACATATCCATCTACATATCTGCATATGATATCTACATATACATCCCTGCATCCATTTGTATGTGGCTGTGAGCATGCATAAGTGAATAAGGTTCCTCCAATAGAACATTTAGTAGTGACTGTGAAGCATCAGAGATCCGTCCCCCCAAGGCCCGAGGCAGACGAAGGGGCGATCAAAGCCCAAGACCCCAAGAAGGACCCCGAGCCCAGAGTCCCCAGGGCCACCCGAACAGGACTCGCCCACTCCCCAGATCCGACCAAGGGGAAGAACCGGACGAGCTCCACCAGCGACCACACACAATGACCCCCGGGGGGCCAACAGCGACAAGCTCACAGGCCCCCGCCAGAGCCCGCTGCACCGACGTAGCCCCAGGCCCGGGCACCGAGGCCAGGGGACGCTCACCCCTCAGGCCCAGACCCGATAGGACCAGAGGACCCGAGCCCCATCAGGCAGCCACCAGGCCGAGCCGACACACGCCCAAGCGCCCAACCCCCGAAAATGACAGCAAGGGCCCCCAGCCCGCCCGCAGGCAAAGGGACACCCACCCGGGGGCCAAGTGGCAGGAGCGCGACATCAAGTAGCCTTAGATGTAACAGAGAGGGGGCAGTCCAAATCCCAGCCTGACAATTAGACATTCATACACAGACACACTTAAGGCTCGGATATAGTCGCGCTTTGGTCCGCAAGCTGGAGCGCGCGTGCTGCGCGCGCACTGTGCCGTGCGGCTTCATGCGTTTATAGTGTAGCACGGCAGCGCATGGCAAAGTGCTGTTCTTTTACTGACCAGCAGGTGGCAGTACTCTCTAAAACCTGTGCATATGTTGCAAGAAAGGGTGTAGAAGAAGAAATCTACCGTAGAAGAAGAACTGTTTGAAATCACACAACAAAACAAATGGCTTTCTGCTCGCTCGGGGAATTTAATACTTTGTATCACATAAAAAACATTCCTCCATGCGTCGCGACGCCGTTTCCACGACCACAGCGGCGCAGACAGCTGCAGGCTCTGGCGTGAAGGCTGTCGGTGAGGTCCCTACCCGACCTGTCAATCAATTTGGTGCGCGCGCTAGGCTTGCGGAGCTTCAAAATCTGGGAGGTGCACGACCACGCGCGAAACCAACGCGCTGGCCAAAGCGCGGGGGCGGGGACTATGCGATTGCGTCACTTTTCGCGCGCGCACCCTCGCGCCCTATGCGACGCGTCAACTATATCCTAAGCTTCACTCATACCCACCCTCATCCTCACTCACACAAAGACAAACAATAATGAGACGTTCCATTCATAATCCTGATGCACACTCTATACCCCCTAGGTCCAAAACATGTACCTGCCCCCTACATGGGTGAGCCCGTACCCAAACCCAGGTACCTCCTGGGTTTGTGAAAATTGATTTCAATGAAATTGTATGAACAAAGGTTGCTAAGTACTTTTGATAACAAATCCAAATCTTAAATTTTTTTTACATATAATCCAGTGTAGTTTAAAGTAATTTCACATATGTAAGCACTGGCTATGAAGTATTACTGAATTTTGTTTTATTTTTATTTGGGTAATGCAAATGTGTTTGACCTCCATGCATGTTTCTTAATGTTGTAATATAAGCATTTGTATTTTATCAATTACAGATAGCCTGTGACTGCTGCAACCGGTGGTACCACCAAGGCTGTGTGATGACCATGCAACAGAAGACGATTATAACTGTGCAATGTGCATTTAGGCCTTTTATTTAGACTGTTCTATTCTACCTTTTTATGTATGGTACACGGTTTTGTTGTTCCATTTTTGTAAATTTTCTATTGATTTTGTATTGAAAACAAATAAAACTGCTCTTGTTTAATCGACACGTGCATAAAATTTAAACATCCAAAATTGAGAAATGAGTGTATCCCATATGATACTAAGCAAAAACAAGATGGAATGGAAGTTGTATTTAATTTGTAGAATATTTGTGGAAAATAGAGGGGGATGCATATTCTGGAAGGCTAATAATTTGCCTTGCAGCAATATGCCCCCCCTGCTAACTCAGAGATTTATAGAGTTATAAAAGATATACTGTAACATTTTATACATGATCAGAGATGTCCTCTGATGTGTTGGTATGACTTTCATATAATTTGTAGAATATTTGTGGAAAATAGAGGGGGATGCATATTCTGGCAGGCTAATAATTTGCCTTGCAGCAATATGCCCCCCTGCTAACTCAGAGATTTGTAGAGTTATAAAAGATATAGCATTTAGTATACATGATCAGAGATGCCCTCTGATCTGTTGGTAAATCACATAATTAGACAGTTAAATGTGTTATCAATTTTTCCACATGATGATGCATGTCCTCTGTGCTACTGGATTGTTTTTTATTTTGTCTGTATCATCTTTTTTCATTCATTCATTCAACCTTTATTTAGTCAGGTAAATCTTATTGAACCTCGTGGGCTCATTTATGAAAGCGACCTGCTAAAACTAAAGAACAATGAACAGCAATGGTAGAATTTCCTTAAACAATAAACAAACAATAAACAATAGAAAACAAAAAAGAGAAAAAAACAAAAGAAAGAAATACTTTTATTTTTTTTAACAAAGTATCAAAAAACGAGCAAAACAAGGTAGACGTATAAAATCAAAGACAGGAACAAATCTGTCACCATCTTATGTGGTGTTAAAATACAAAGGACTTTAGTGAACAATAGTAGGTTTATTTAGAGTATCTGAAGAGGGGGACACAAACCAACAATCATGGTGGTGTTGTTCTTTATTGATAGTTTATAGTATGCATTAATACAATGGCCTTGCAGGTGCATAGTGATTAAATGCTTGCAGGGGAAAAAACAACAAAACATTAAGCCACAATTATGGAACATACAATGTATTATACACGTTGTACATATTAGTTTTTAATAATGCATAAATTAAACAGTGTTATTTTCTCACTCAGACCATTCCAGCGTATTACTAGTTCAAAAGTTTGGGTGTGTTGAGTTATCTTGAATAACGCTCTTATGCTTTTATTTTGAAGAGCAGAATCATTCTTCAGTTTTCCGTGTTTTCTAAAATTAATCTTCCATAAAACAACACGATTATATTGTGAATATGTTTAAAAGTTGCCTCGCCAGCCAGTCATATTTATATCCGTTTTTTCCTCATCTGCTGCTGTAGCTTGAGAGCGATGCAGCTGAGCGATGCGCGTTCCCGCGACAGGGGATGCAATCCATGACAGGCATGCTTTTCTCGGCATCACACCTGTTACTATTTTAAAACTCAGATTTTCAAATTAAGTTCGCACATTTAAATTTATGTTTCACAGACGTGACTCACAAGCTTGAGTTGAAATGCCAATAACGCATGAAATTAAGTTGAAATTGCATAACTCATTATGTTAATTGGAAGTAACTTATAGAAAAACGTTATGATAACTAATGGAGAGTATGACTTTTAACAGTGTGTCCACCCCACACAATCAGTAAGACTCCAACTACTAACATGGCTAAGACCAAAGAGCTGTCCAAAGGCACCAGAGACAAAATTGTAGACCTCCACAAGGCTGGAAAGGGCTATGGGCAATTGCCAAGCAGCTTGGTGAAAAAAGATCAACTGTTGGAGAAATTATTAGAAAATGGAAGAAGCTAAACGTGACTGTCAATCTCCCTCGGACTGGGGCTCCATGCAAGATCTCACCTCGTGGCATATCAATGATCCTAATAAAGGTGAGGAGTCAGCCCAGAACTACACGGGAGGAGCTGGACAATGACCTGAAGAGAGCTGGCACCACTGTTTCCAAGGTTAATATGGGTAATACACTAAGACGTCATAGATTAAAATCATGCATGGCACGGAAGGTTCCCCTGTTTAAATCAGCACACGTCCAGGCCCGTCTTAAGTTTGCCCATGACCATTTGGATGATCCAGAGGAGTCATGGGAGAAAGTTATGTGGTCAGATGAGACCAAAATAGAACTTTTTGTTCTTAATTCCACTCGCCGTGTTTGGAGGACGAAGAATGATGAGTACCATCCCAAAAGCATCATCCCTACTGTGAAGCATGGGGGTGGAAGCATCATGCTTTGGGGGTGTTTTTCTGCACATGGGACAGGTTGATTGCTTAAGGAGAGGGTGACTGAGGCCATGTATTGTGAGATTTTGGGGAACAACCTCCTTCCCTCAGAGCATTGAAGATGGGTCGTGGCTGGGTCTTCCAACATGACAATGACCTGAAGCACACAGCCAGGAGACCCAAGGAGTGGCTCCATAAGAAGCATATCAAGGTTCTGGAGTTGTCTAGCCAGTCTCCAGACCTAAACCCTATAGAAATTTTTGGGAGGGAACTCAAACTCCATGTTTCTCAGCGACAGCCCAGAAACCTGGCTGATCTAGAGAAGATCTGAGGAGGAATGGGCCGAAATCCTGCTGCTGCAGTGTGAGCAAACCTGACAAACTACAGGAAACCTTTCACCTCTGTAATTGCAAACAAAGGCTACTGTACCAAATATTAACATGATTTTCACAGGTGGTAGCACGGTGGTGCAACTGGTAGAGCTGCTGCCTCTCAGCGAGAAGGTTTCCGGTTCAAATCCCAGTCCGGGGGCCTTTCTGGGTGGTTTGCATGTTCTCTCCATGCATGCATGGGTTTCCTCCAGGTACTGTACTCCAGTTTCCTCCCACAGACCAAAAACCTGCATGTTAGACTGATTGGTAACTCTAAATTGTCCCTATGTGTGAATGAAAGAGTGAATGATTGTTTGTCTCGTTTGTCTCCATATGTCCCTGTGATGGACTTGCGACCCGTCCAAGGTGTACCACGCCCCTCGCACTGTGATTGCTGGACATGGGCACCGGCGACCCCCGTGACCCAAAATGGAAGAAGCGGGTAAAAGATGATGGATGGATGGATTTTCACAGGTTTTCAAATACTTATTTGCAGCAGTAACACACAAATAAAGTATTAAAAAATCATACATTGTGATTTACGGATTTTTTTTTATTTTTAGATTAAGTCTCTCACAGTGGACATGCACCTAAGATGAAAATTTCAGACCCCTCCATGATTTCTAAGTGGGAGAACTTGCAAAGTCACAGGGTATTCAAATACGTATTTTCCTCATGTAAGACTTGTACGGGACATATGAAGACAACAGGACAGTGGTGAGATGCGCTGCAGTAGAAGTAACGGATAGCTTCAAGGTGGAGGTGAGATTGCATTGAGGATCAGCTCTGATCTGACCCCTTCTTGTTTGTTCTGGTGATGGACTGACTAACAGATTAGGTCAGGCAGGAATCTCCATGGACTATGATGTTTGCAGATGACATTGTGATCTGTGGTGAGAACAGGGAACAGGTGGAAGAAAACTTGGAGAGGTGGCTGTATGCACTTGAAAACAGAGGAATGAAAGTAAGCAATAGTAAGACAGAGACATCTGTCTGTGATTGAGAGGAAAGCAGGTGGAAAAGTTGAAAGAATACACTCTGTTAAGTTAAATTTGTAACATGTTGTGAGTACATCTTTCTTGTAAATGAGTCCCCGAGGCTCAATGATTAACCTGTATAAATAAAGGTTGAATGAATCCAAAAATTGTAAGACCAATCATGAAGAACATGGATTATTTTGTGTCAGCCATTAGTTTACTGTCACTTTAATGAAGATTTATTTATTTTTTAATAACTCCCTGGTGAGTTCAGACATACCATGACCAGCTTCATAATCTCCTGTTGATTTTTTTCATTTAATAAAGTTTTAACTACAAAATAATTCTTTTTTACAGCAAATGCATAGCCCCATTGTACAAAGTAAACTAAATAAAAATGGGATATGTTGATACAAAATAATATTTTAAAATCTTTAGTTTATAGCAGGTCGCCTTTAGTTTATAGCAGGTCGCTCTTTAGTTTATAGCAGGTCGCTTTTGTAAATGAGCCCACGAGGCTCAATGAGATTTACCTGACTAAATAAAGGTTGAATGAAAAAAAATATACTGTTTCAGTTTCTACAAATACTTTAACAAATTTTATGAGAATTGATTAAGATAAAATAATTAAACACAAATTTAAAACCCATTTTGAATTATGTTTGTTTTACAGATTTTTTTTAACCTTTACTGTGTTATATTTTGATCTTAGTTGATACTAGAAAGTTAATTCTCAATAGTCCAGGTATCAAATCCGCTCATTCTCAATCAGTTCATCTGGACAGTTTCTTTTTAGCAGAAACGTTTCACCCTCACTCCAGAGGGCTTCCTCAGTCAGAGTAGTCCAAAGCACACTGAAGTTAACCCACCAAGTAAGCAACTTATGTGGACCAACCAGTTTGCTGTAGCCAAGATGGTTTCTGGGGGCGTGTCCCTCGTCGACTCCTCCCAGGCAGGCAGACATGTCCAAAGTGGTTCAAGACAAGAAAGTTAATTCTCAATAGTCCAGGTATCAAATCCGCTCATTCTCAATCAGTTCATCTGGACAGTTTCTTTTTAGCAGAAACGTTTCACCCTCACTCCAGAGGGCTTCCTCAGTCAGAGTAGTCCAAAGCACACTGAAGTTAACCCACCAAGTAAG
>JBBPBX010012576.1:22727-33387 GCA_038048925.1 Garcialebias charrua
CTGTTGCACTTTGTAGCACTTTGAGATTTTCATTAATGAAAAGTGCGTTATAAATTGAATTCATTATTATTATTATTATTAAAAATAAAACTTTGGGGGGTGGGGCCCGCCCCGCCCTCCGAGCAAGAAGCGGAACAAATGCTCATGGCACAACATCCTAGTCGGACCTTTTAGTTGTTGCTCCACTGCGAACGGCGGGAAGTTACCGACCGTCATCCACGATTACCACCATAGATATATATATATATATCTGTGATTACCACTACGAACAATACAAGGTAAATGATGTTGGCTATGAATTATAATAGCAGCCTATCAGACCAGGCGTTTATGTTGCATGCTTCTAGCTAACGCTAGTTAACTTACCACAACACACAAACAAGCTAACTTATGTTACAAAATATTCATAGTTGCTGAAGTGTTGCATTTTCCTCTCCATGCATTTTGGCGTTCAGAATGAAGAGAAAGATGGACATTACATCTTATTTCTGCACAAGAAAGACAAATAACGGTGAGGCAGAGCCAGAGGACTTGGAAGACATTGGTTTTCTAAGAGAGGGCACATGGAGGACGGAAAGCGAGACAGATGAAGATCCTGAAATTGAGACAGCTGAGTCCGAGATACAAGCAGCAAGTGAGACACAGACAGAGAATATTTGTGTATCCACAAGCACTGGACCATCAGGTTTGTGATGTTGAAAAAAATGTGTTTGTTAATGTTAATTTAACAGGGAAAAATAAGCAAAAATTAGCAAAAAGCTAGATTTCTTGAACAAGAAATCTAGCTTTAGCTTATTTGCAGTCTTAGTCCTTGGTCAGGTTTTAGAATTCAAGGAAAGAATGTACTGATCTCAAAAATGCAATCAATGCAAATAACATTAATAAATAAATACAGTGAATCAATTTAGACGTGTGTGTGCATGCGTGCATGTGTGTGTGCTTTGCAGTTTATATGCAGTGTCCATGCAGATTATATGTTAATTTACATATACCGGTATTCGGTTTGGCTTTCTCCACAGACATCAGCAAATGTAAAGAAGATCCACCGATGCAGCCGGACCTAAAGTCGTTTCCAAGAACCTTGATGGGGGACAGCTTGATGGGGGACAGAAGGAGTAGCTTCAAAGCAGCTTGGTATCACATTCACCCCTGGCTTGAATATTCACAACACTTGGACTCTGCGTATTGTTACGCTTGCAGACATTTTAGCCCTCCCAACAGCCCAGACACTATGTTTGATTCCCCAGTTGGTTTTAAAAACTGGAAGAATGCGTCTTACAAAGATGCGGGGTTTGCATTGCATGCGAGGTCTGAGCGCCATAAACAAGCCATGGTTACATGGAGGGAGTATCAGAAAGCTGCAGCAGCTAATGCAACACTGGTCAATGTGTTAAACAAGGAGCACAACAGACAGGTTAAAGAAAATCGTGAATATATAAAAACAATAGGGGAAGTGCTTTTACTTACTGCCACTCAAAATTTAGCTCAAAGAGGGCATAATGAGTCTGCAGACTCAGACAATAAAGGGAACTTCAAGGCAATTTTGGAAACAATTGCTAACCATGACAAAGCTATTAAAAAACGGTTGACTTCCATTCATAATGCAAAGTATACAAGCAAAATCATTCAGAATGAGGTTCTGGATTGTTTAGCAGACATGGTTCGAACTGAAATTACAGAAGAAGTGAAAAACAGTGAGGTTTTCAGCATCATAGCAGAAGAAACAAAAGATGTAAAGAAAAAGGAACAGATCTCTCTTGTACTAAGGTACTACTACAATGGAGCTATCCAGGAAAGTTTTCTACATTTTGAGTCTGCAGAGAAGCTTGATGCAGCAGGGCTTAGTGAGAAAATAATCCACATGCTGGAAAAACATGGTCTGGAGTACAAAAAAAATCTCGTAGGCCAAGCTTATGATGGTGCCTCTGTTATGAGCGGTAGGCATTCTGGGGTACATGTGAGGATCAAAGAGGATGCAAAATATGCCTTTTACATCCATTGCACTGCCCACTGTCTAAATCTAGTTTTAGTAGATACAGTCAAAGCTGTCCCAGAGGTAGAGGAGTTTTTCTACTTACTAGAAAAACTATACGTGTTCACATCTGGATCAGCTGTCCATCCTAAATGGCTAGCTATACAAAGAGAGATGTACGAAGGTGCACCAAGAGAGCTCCAGCGTTTAAGTGACACTCGTTGGGCATGTCGATTTATAGCTCTGCGTAACATCATGGATAGACTGCCTGCCCTTAAGCGACTACTGCAAGAAATTGCCCGAGAACATAATGGTGAAAGATCTGTTCAGGCAAGAGGTCTGCTGGCACAGATAAATCTTGAATTTATAGTGCATCTTGTTACACTCCGTAAAGTGTTTGGAGAAACAAAACTTCTGTCTGATATGCTACAGTCTTCAACACTTGACATTTCAAAAGCTGTGGATTTAGTTGAAGCTTTAGTTCAGACATTGAAAGATTTCAGGCAGGAGTCATTTTTTGATCATGTGTGGGATGAAGTGTTGAATATTTTTGGGCAGTGTGATTCAACACCACCAGCTGCAAAACGCCAAAGAACACTAAGCTCTAAACTCAGCGAGCACTGTGTACTGACCACTGTTGGGCAGAGAGAGTCAGAACAAGATAAAGACGGGTTTCGTACAAACTTTTTCTACCCTGTCATTGATCTCATGCTCAGTGAGCTTGAAAGACGGTTTTCTAGGAGAAACTGTGATATGATGAACAGCGTCCATGCTCTAAATCCCCAAAAAGATGCATTCCTGAAAGAGACAGCTCTGTTTTCATTTGCTCAGTTATATGATTCAAGTATTGATGACCTGGGGCCTGAACTACATCAGTTCAGAAGGATTTTAGACAGAAAAATTCAGACTGGGATGCAGAGACCCACTAGTACAGCAGAGCTAGTACAGTTCATCGAGCCATATAAAGAGGTGTTTTCTGAGCTCTACAGACTCTGTAAAATAGCAGTTGTGATCCCAGTGAGTACTGCGTCTTGTGAACAGAGTTTTTCTACCTTAAAGCTTGTGAAAACATACCTCAGATCCACCATGAACGATGAGAGACTGAGCAATCTGGGTGTACTGAGCATCGAGTCGAGGAGGGCAAAGGCATTGAATCTTGACTCATTTGTTGATCGGTTTGCCAGAAATCATCAAAATCGCAGAATACAGTTGCTGTGATAGTAGGGCAGCCAATGTGGTTGTATAATTTTGGACTGAGAAACTGAACCAGGACTTCACCTAACAGTTATTTTCATTATCATTTTATTTGCTTATTAATATATTTTCTTCAGTCAGTAGATACTGTCTGTAAAATGTTTGATATTTTTCTCATTTGATTTTTTTAACCATTTTTTTTGTTACAAAGGTTAATCATTGCTTTAAAAAAATAAAATAGTCAAGTAAGATTTTGAATCTGTCTTTTTCTCCGAGATGAACGTGCCCCTCTGACAAAACCCCTGGCCCCAGCTAGGTCCCACCAGTACAACTGGTCTAGAACCGCCACTGGGTTAGATTTATGTTAGTTTTCTTTTCTTTTTTTTTCATTTGTCTCAATAATACAATAGGTTTGATCAAAATTGCATTTAAAAAATACACAATCGTTTACTTTTATCAGCTTATTTTTGTGGTTTGTCAATCTCTTTATTTTTATTAATGTCAACAAAAGCAAAAACATAGCACTCAGAGTGCAAACCTTCACCAGGACCCCATCACTCGCACAGTAACATCTTTTGCACGGATGGATAAGTATCTACGGTACTAAGCTACATTTTTACAAATACTGTAAAGAAACTTTGCCTGCAACCAATTTATTTACAAAAAATAATGTTTTTTTTTGTTTTGTTAAAATGATCAGTTACATCGATCCAATTCCTTAATCAGACTGTAAACAGAATATCGTGTTAATTTAGATATTTACTACATAATAATAGATTAATAAGATATAATACTCCCCAGATATAAGGGAAGTGGTGGCCCAAAGGTTAGAGAAGACAGGCCTGTGATCGGAAAGTCGCAGGTTCAACTCCCCGGACTGACAACATAAAAATGTGTGTGGGGAAAGGTGAAACACCCACACCTGCTTCCACCCTTATTTGCCCCACTCTGGGCCCCTGAGCAAGGCCCTTAGGCCTTAACCCCCATTATCTGCTCCCAAAATAGGCCTCTCTTGAAAATGAGTTCTCGGGACTCAATGAGACTACCTGAATAAATAAAGGGTAAATTTTTTTAATCTTTTTTTCATTGAAATCATAATTAGTTTGAATAACAACACCATTAAATCAGTTCAAACTTTATTCATACTGGAAGTGATTCGTTTAAAAACAATTAAAGGCAAATGGAAAATGCAGGACAGCGGTTAAGCACAAACAAACAAGGTAAAAAAAAAAAAAAAGCAGGACCACAAACAGTTAAAGTAGAAAAACACTTATAATTCAAGTAATAACAAACACATGTTCTCCCTGCATTTCAGATTTCCAGCTCTGCTGTTTGAGTTTCATTTCGGCTGCTCTGGTCCACATCAACAGTTAAACTTCTCCCCCACCTCAATCAAACTCACAAATCTCTCTCCGATCAGGAACGTTTATTTAAACCGAGGATGCGTCCGCTCCAGAGCAGCTGCGTCCACACAAGCAGCATCATAATAAAAAATCACCACAAGAGCAGAGGAGGTCAGCGGCGTTGGGTTTTGTTTTTTTCTTTGTAAACAACAGAACATTCAGGTCCCGCTCACACAGTGAGCCTGTTTCATGAACGTGCACGGTGGCTCAGTCACACTCCAACACAATAAAAGCCCCTCGGCGCTTCAGCTCAATAACACACTCAGAAAATAAAAGTTGTTTTCTTCCTGATGACACATCTTGTGCAAAATGTACTCAAAGATATACATGAACAGTGATGCATCTTAAATAGAATACCAGAATGTAGGAAAATACTCACATTGCTGTCGGTAACATAAATAAAATATTTCAAAAAGCAGTTTACAAAATAATAGCGAGGCAGCAAAAACACCTGATAACACTTGAATATTAGATAAATATGTTTCAGCTTTTCTGATGCACGATTCTGTTCTATTCTGTTCTATCCCCCCCCTTTTTTTTGGTCTTAAACATCAATAATTTTAATTTCTTCTAAAGTTTTACACCATAAACAAGTTCTAAAGTTTAATTTTTGGCCGCTTTCATGTTTAAAGGTGCACGAGAGGCCGAGATCAACGCATTCTCTCTTCGAGCGACGGCTCAAGCTCGATCAGTGATTTAAGGTAACTTTTTTTATCTCAGAGTCTTTGTTGAAGCTTTTTAAACTTCGGGTGATGTCATCGGTCAGAAAAGTTTTGTTGCACAGACACAAGTAGAAAAGTTGGTGTCGTGTCAAACGAAGTTGTGGTTTTAACTTTTATTACAAGCTCAGGCAGAAACGAGAACCTGTAAAGGTGTTGCTCCCTTTATTGTTGCACTAAAAGAGTAATCTACATGCACGCACTTCTAATCCAATCTCACACTATGTGCAATCACGGAGTCTGTCATCCAAGACCTGGGAAGATAATTAAAACTCTTCTTAAGATTAATATAGATTTTCCCCATGCTTTACGTACAGTAATAAAACCTCCAGGTGTTGTCTTGGCTCCATGCTGTCAGTTTAGTTTACTTCTGGGCCAAAACTTCATAAAAACGTGATATTTCAGATACAGTAGTCGCTCACTACTTCTCGGTTCATTTATCCTGGACTTGCTCTATTGTGGTTTTTCAAATTAAAATTGGACGTGGCAAACAACTGGCTGATTGATGGATGAGCAGTACGGTCAGCGTGAATTTTTTATTTAAAATGCATTATTTAAAAATTATTTAGCACCTCCTGCACCTTTGTGCAGCCCATACTGCAAGATAAGCTTCCTGCTGCAGCTGATCTCGTGCAGAGTGGAGAACTGGGCGTGGCCAAGAGCGCTTGCAGGTGGCAAAGCGCAGAGGAGGCAGAGACCTGGAATCATGACATTCTGTGCTCTTTTAGAGCTTTTAGAGTTTAGAAACCTTGTTTCAGAATATTGCACGAGTGTTGGAAGGGTTTAAAATGCTTTACTATTTTATTTTTTTTTTCTTTCGGCTTTATTCCCTGCGTTAGGGGTCGCCACAGCGAACTGGTCGCATGAAGATTTGGCAGTTGTTTTTACGCCGGATGCCCTTCCTGACACAACCACAGACCACCGAGCAACCACAGCCCTCTGTGTGGAGCAGAGAGCTGATATCTAGGGTTCCCGGGGGAGCAGATGGTGTGGGTTAAGGGCCTTGCTCAAGGGCCCAGAGTGGGGCAGATGAGGGTGGAGACAAGTGTGACAAGTGTGACCGCTTCACTTATCCCACCCACATCTTTGATGTTGTCAGTACCGGGGCTTGAACCGGCGACCTTCCGATCACAAGCTCACCTTCTTAACCTCTGCGCCACCACTCCCTTTAAAATGCTTTACTATACAGTATATAAATATATATAAATAGAAATAACCTTGTCCTATATAAAATATGTCAGAATATTTTGAATGGAGTGCCACAGTGACGTGCACATTTATGCAATGAGTGTGAAAGTGCATATAAATTTATAGTTTTAGTTTTCTTACATTATGTGTTTTATTTATTTATTTTTATTGCTGGTAATGTATGTTCTTCTACTTGTTAGGGGTAGGTGCCAGGGTGTGGGCCGTTTGTTTATTTTTTAATTCTAAAAAATAAAAGTAAAAAAATAAAAGGGCAGGACAACTTTAACAAATCTGTTCCCTCATAAATTTGAAAAACCCACTTTGTCGATGATTCCAGTAATAAGCAAACAAAAACCACATGATCCCTTTTTTTTTAAAGCTAAAACCTAAATTACTTAGCTGCAATTAAAATTATTTGACCGAAATCATGACTTTTTTTTTACTTTTTTTATGATGATGCAAAAATTACTTAAAAAAAATCCTGCAGCCATCGTCCTCTCATGTCAAACTAAATTGGCTAACTGACCTGGAAAATAACTTGAAACTTTAATGGATAAATATCCTGGTGTATCTCTGCTGATTACATGTATTACAATAAAACTGTGCAGTGAATATAATCAAGAGATCCAAATGAACAAAACTAGGTTTAAAGTTAAATCCTGGAGGTGTGTCTCTCTACCTCCCTCTCTCTAAGTCAGACTAAGATGGTTGGAGTTGCGGGAGGATGAGGAGGCGAGGCAGACCCGCAGTCGGACAGGCTGTGGCCGAGCAGCAGCTCCTTGTCTCGGTGCAGCCACGGTCCGGTCACGTGCTGGTTGTGAGAGTGGTAGAGCCGCAGGAAGGCCAGGATGGACTGGGCGAGCCACAGGGCCGTCACGCACCACAGAGACGCCTGAGGACGGAGAGCGAGAACTGATGCAGAGATTTAAATAACTGAGCGCTCGCACTGCACGGGACGTGAAAGATGGGATCGGAATTCCTGAAAACCTCAGTCCAGCTGGATTAGAGATTTAAACTGCACATTTAGTACAGGTAGTCCTCGACTACGACGTTTCGCGGTTACGAGTCGACGCATCGCCCATTAAAAAAAACAATAATTGAAAATTTATTTTTAAAAAGCCGAGTTACGCAGTTTCCGGTTTTACGTTGTAAACGTAGCGGCGGAAATACTGCACTGTACTCTCTTAAAAAACATTCAAAAAAACAATAAAAAAAACTTGTTGGATCAAGCTGGACCGGCAGAAACAGGCAGCAGCTGTACAAAAGTAGCTGTTTTATGGACGGCGGTTTTACGACGTAAACGCAATAGAGAATACGGAGGAGGGACGGAGGAAAGGCTTCACCAGCATACCAGTAGGAAATTAACTATTTTTTCCCTTCATTATGGCTCCCAAATGTACCGTATTTTCCAGACTATAGGTTGCGGCTTTTTATCATTTTTTCATGGCCTGCGACCTATATTCAGGTGCGACCTATATATGTATTTTTTAAATAAAAAATAAGCTGATTTGTAATCATTTATTAACAAAAATTAAACTGAGACACACTCTTACAATAATGTCAGCTAACAAATATTTTTTAGGTGTTTATCCTGCTAAAATTATTCATTTATTAAAGAAAAGTTCAGCTCAGACACATATTTGCTATAATTTTTTATCAAACAATTAATTGTTTTTAAGTGTTAATCTTCTTAAAAGCCTTGCTGTGCGCTCCTGTGGCAGACATTTGCAGCAGAGCTAAACACGGTCCACATTTTGACGTAGGTGCGACCTATATTCAGGTGCGACCTATATATGGATTTTTCCAATTCTTTGGCAATAATTGGACAATGCAACCTATACTTGGGTGCAACCTATCGTCCGAAAAATACGGTATGTGTTTTTTGATAATTATGTACTGTGTTAGGATAGGCTAAGTGCTTGGTAAAATACAGTACTGTACGTATATAGTGCAGTATTTATGTATGTTCCGACTTACGTCGAAATTCGGTTTACGACGCTGCGTAGGAATGGATCTCCGTCGTAAGTCGAGGACTACCTGTAATTATGTTGGATTATAGAGGGTAATTCAGACAAAAATAGGTGACATGTATTGCCTGCATCAAAAAAAAAGTACAGCTGAGCTGAGCTGTGTTCATTTAAACTCCTACCTGAGCCAGACTGAGATCGGTGAAGAAAGTGGAAGTGTTGACGTCGAGGTAAAGCGGGACCGACTGAGACTCTGCACAGCTGGAGACGAACGAGAGAGCGATGGGATGACAACAAAGTAAAAATAAGTTGTTTATCATAGCTGCTGTAACATCTTACAACACTGACAGAAGTGAACAGAAACGAGCCGTAAGCGCTAAACACACCACAATCAGCGCAGTAACCCAGGTGATGTACCTGTACGGTCGTGCGTTGTCATCGGTAACCGTGTCGCACCAGGAGCTGAAGCCCAGAGACAAAATGATGCTGGCCCCTCCGGACAGGAAGAGGACACACACACTCATCAGGACGGTGAGGAAGGATGAAAACAGGGTGCTGCATGGGTGGAGACACATCAGACACAACCATTACACACACAGTGGTCAATATTTATTTATTTTATTTATTTATTCATTACGGAAGAGCATTGCATTCACCAAATAAAAAAAAGTTGACTCATTATCTCATAATTATGAGATCCTGATCTCATAATTTTGAGATACTATCTCATAATTATGATGACATAGAGATAAGATGTCATAATTATGAGATAGTATCTCATAAGATATGTACCCACTACACAGCCGCTTTACCCCAAAATTACACCACACGCGTTACGGCTCCGCCCCGCTCCGGTCCGACCTCCGCAGCAAATACGCACCCTTTATAATCAATGACAGAGTTTACACTGGCTCCGCACGGCGGCGGCGAGCAGCGGCGAGCGGACGGCAGTCCGTCAAAATTAGAAATTTTTCTATTTCTGCCGGACGCCGGAGCTGTGCCGGAGTCAACTTTTGAAGATTACGTCGCACCAACAGGAAAAGGAACGAGCACAACTTCCGTATTTACAAAATAAAATCACCACGGGCGGACTAAGTGATGCTGCTGTCTCCTCTTCAACCTGAAGATGCAGAGCGTCCGGGAGGGGTCGGTGTGGTCCAGCAGTTCTCCTCAGTTTATGTCAGAGCTCCGCCCCCTCCCTCAAACGTCCTGTTTTTCATACGTTCCATCTCTTGTGCACCTGTAACGACAGCTCGTCCGTCACACCAGCGTGATCTCCACCTCCTCCGTCTTGTCGCTCTTGTCCTGCTGCCGGCGGGGCTGCTGTTTGGGGGGAGGGGGAGCGGCTCGCACTGGTCGTAGTTTTCCTGGACCTCCTTCAATCGTGAGTCGCAGCGGCGGAGTCTGAGCAAATCCTGGAGAAACTGGACTCCTCCCAGAGCTGTGATTGCGAGACGACAGCTGCGCCTTGTGGGAAGAGGCGGGCAGGGGAAGCTTGTGCTCCCCGTTCTGCACAGCTGAGGGGGAGCGTGGCAGGGGAGGCGGGGTGGAGGTCTCAGGGCTGGTGAAAGGGCTGATGGGAGGTTGGTCGTACAGTGACAGAAGAGGCAGAGAAGATGGCAGCTTCGAAGGAGGTGAAATCCGTGTGTCGCCTGGCCCTCCCACACTCGTCTCCCCGTTATCCATGAGATCCTCCACCAGCACCGAGGGGAACACTCCCACCCGTCCGTTCAACTCCCCCTCCCAGAAGCCGTCGTCCGTCTGCGTGTCGCGGTTCAACAGGCGGATCACAGCGCCTTCAGAGAACGAGAGCTCCTCGTCGGCCTGACCGTCGTAATCGTAAAGTGCACGGACAAACACGACATTTGCATCTCCATTGATGAGGCTGGCGTGCAGCTCGGGTTCAGTTGAATTGGATGAGGTGTGTGATCGAGCATCCAGCGTGGCCAGAGACTGGAGCATGCTCAGCAGACTATTGGAAGTGGGGAACTGCAGGTATTTCTCTGGAACATAGCCCACTTGACCCGTCTTGTTGCGTGCCTTAACCCAGTCCTCCATGTCTCCATCCTCGATAACCTCCAACATTTCCTGCTCGTCTATAGTCAGCTCGTCTGGCTGAGAGGCCTTGTATGAGTACAGCACTTTGCAGGTTAGCGGGTAGTTGCGCAGCGTTCCTGATGGACTGGAACTGCTGTCGTCAAAAACCTCCATGTTCTC